>PVJI01005439.1:0-96401 GCA_004026765.1 Micronycteris hirsuta | reverse complement strand
AGGCAGTAACCAGAGGGGAAGGGGAAGGGGAGAAGGGGGACAAGGGTATTCAGGAACTGCAATGAAGGACACATGGACAAAACCAAGGGGGAGGGGGGAAGCAAGGGAGGGAGGTGGGTTTGACTGGGGTGGGGTGGGGGGAGGGTAAATGCGGACAACTGTAATTGAACAACAATAAAATAATTAAAAAAAAATAAAAGAAAATAAATGCAGTCGAATTACAAGGGAAAAAAAA
Source organism: Micronycteris hirsuta (assembly GCA_004026765.1). Lineage (NCBI taxonomy): Eukaryota > Metazoa > Chordata > Mammalia > Chiroptera > Phyllostomidae > Micronycteris > Micronycteris hirsuta. The sequence goes on along the minus strand of PVJI01005439.1, from coordinate 96,166 downwards.
AATAAAATAAAATATAGTTTAAAAAAAGAAAATAAAATGCTGATATTCTCTCCACTGGGAAGAAATCTCTCCTTTGTCACCTAAGTCACCAAAAAGAACAAAAACCAAATTTCGACCCACAGCGGTATGGAAATCGCTGGCAAGATGAGCACTAGCTGGCCTGGTACAGAGGGATTCCATCGAAAGCCAAGTCTCAGAAGGCGATGAACACACAGAGACACTCATTACTTTGGTTGGAAAGCTAAGGGAAGGGAAAGGACTGTTTTTGGACTAAAGGGCTCCATTTGCCTGCAAGCCTTAAAGCCCAATAAGACATGAACAGGAGTCTGCAGCAAAGAAAGTAAGTGTTTATTTTTAGGAAGCAACCCAGGCCCACAGTGACAGGTGAGCTAATGCGCAAAGACCTGGCTCTCTGTTAGCTTCTAGAGGTTGGATTACTCAGGGGAAAATCATTCATCCTGGTGACTAAGGGAGTGAGGATTGTGGTCTCTACTGATTGGTCAGTGCCTGGGGGTTAGGGGTTAGTTGATTTTTGAATCAGGTTATGATATCAGCTCCATCTGATTTCCCACGTTTCTGGGTTTGGAGCTAAAACACAGCTGATGCCTAAATGTTATCTCTAGTTTGACTGGAACTCTGTCTCTGTGGTCAACAGACCTGAAACTTTGTTTCTAAGATTATTTGATGCTGATCAGAACCTGAGGGCTTAATGATCTAGGGAGTGGTCCTGGAAAGGAGAAGCAGGAAGGTGAGTCAGGGTGCTGGATGTGGCCAGTTTCGATCAAAGGGAAAGGAAGAAGCAAGGTCGTATTAAAGAAATGAAGTTTCTGCACCATTACAGGACTTGGCTCAGAAAAAATAAATAAATAAATAAATAAATAAATAAATAAATAAAATCTTAAAAAAAAAAAAAAGATAGATAATAAGAGTTGGCCAGGATGTGAAGAAATTGGAACTGTATACCTTGCTGGTGGGAAAATAAAATGGTATAGTGTGTTGTAATAATAATTTGGCAATTCTTCAAAAAATTAAACATAATTACCATATGACCCGATAATTTAACTCATCTGAATGTAAATACACATGTCCACAAAAAGACTTGTATGCTTGTGTTTACCAACTAGATGAACTGATAAACAAAATGTGGCATATATCTATACAATGGAACATTATCTGGCAATAAAAAGGAATGAGGTACTGATACCTGATACAACATGGAAGAGCCTTAAAAATATGTTAAGTGAGAGAATCTTGTCACAAAAGGCCATATATTCCATGATTCCATTTATATGAAATGTCTAGAGAAGGTAAAAGCATAAAGACAAAAAGCAGTTTACTGGTTTCCTAGGGCTAGGAGAAACAGGCTGTCAAGGGGGAAAATAACCTTTGATGACAGAATGACCCTAGGAACAGAAGGAGAAAGTGGCAGTACCTATTGACCCACAGGTGACTCTGAGGCCCACTGAAACTTACAGCATGTCTACCACCACCACCACAACCTAAAAGGGAGAAAAACAGGAAGCTATCTAGTGATATACCCATTGGATAACTTTAATGTCAAAAAAACACTAGACACTTACTACTGAAAGTGTGACCCAGAAGCCTGTTAGAAATCCTGAATCTGAGGCCCCACCTTAGATCTACTGAGTCAGAATCTGCATTTTAACAAGTGACTCATGCACACATTAAAGTTTGATTCTCGAATGATTTGTGAGCACATTAAAGTTTGAGAAGTACTAGTCTAGACAAAGAAATTGGAGATGAAAGGAAAAGGGGAGGGAAGTAAGATAATGCAAATTGTGGATAATTTCACTCTCATTGAAGAATGCCATCTTTACAGAATAGAATTCATTGGTATACAATCTTCTAGCAACCTCTTCTGGCTGATTCAGGACGGGCAATTATAAGCTAATACATACTAGTTTTCTGTAGTGTCCTTGTGACACATTCCAAAGAATAAGAAGCATTTATTAGGACTTTCGGCCAGGATGGAAGTGCAGGTGGATATACTTTGCCTCCTTGCACAACCAAAAGCAGGACAACAACAAATTTAAAAACAAAAAATAACTAGAACTGCCAGAAAGTCAAACTGTACGGAAGTCCAATAACCAAGGAGTTAAAGAAGAAACATTCATCCAGATGGGCAGCTATGGTAGAGAGGATGTGCCGCAGGGCGGTGGCTGGCAGACCAGGTGGTCCCACATTTGTGTGTGGATAAACTGGGAAGAACAACTGGGAAAGTGAGACAGACTGCACAACCCAGGGTTCCAGCACAGGAAATGAAGTATCAAAACCTCTCGTTGTGGCAGTTGCTGTGCTGGGAGAAACTCCCAGCCTCACAGGAGAGTTTGTTGGAGAGACCGACAGGGTCCTAGAACATACACAAACCCTCCCACCTGGGAAACAGCACCAGAAGGGCCCAATTTGATTGTGGGTACTGGGGGAAGTGATTGAAAGCCAGCCGAGAGCCAAGCTAGCACCATTGTTCCCTCTCGGGCCTCATTCCCATATATAGTGCCACAACGCAGCAAAGAGGGTTGCCCCACCCTGGCAAATACCTAAGGTTCAGCCCCTTACAACATAATAGGCACTCCAAGACAAAAAAAAAATATATAGCCCAAATGAAAGAACAGATCAAAGCTCCAGAAATAGAACTAAGCAATGAAAAGATAGCCAACCTATCAGATGCCAAGTTCAAAACCCTGGTAATCAGGATGCTCACAGAAATGGTTGAGTATGGATGCAAAACAGAGGAAAAAGTGAAGGCTATACAAAGTGAAATAAAGAAAAATATAGGGAACCAACAATAAAGAGAAGGAAACTGGATCTCAAATCAATGATTTGGACCAGAAGGAAGAAATAAACATTCAAGCAGAACAAAATGAAGAAACAAGAATTCAAAAAAATGAGAAGAGGCTTAGGAACCTCCAGGACAACTCTATAAACATTCCAACATCCAACTCATAGGGGTGCCAGAAGGAGAAGAGGAAGAGCCAGAAATGGAAAACTTATTTGAAAAAATAATGAAAGAGAACCCCCCAAATCTGGCAAAGGAAATAGACTTCCGGGAAGTCCAGGAAGCTCAGAGAGTCCCAAAGAAATTGAGCCCAAGGAGGAACACACCAAGGTACATCATAAGTACATTACCCAAGATTAAAGATAAGGACAGAATCTTAAAAGCAACAAGAGAAAAGGAGACAGTTACCTACAAAGGAGTGCCCATAAGACTGTCAGCTGATTTCTCAAAAGAAACCTTGCAGGCACGAAGGGGCTGGAAAGAAGAATTCCAAGTCATGAAAGGCAAGGACCTACATCCAAGAATACTCTATCCAGCAAAGTTTTCATTTAGAAAGGGCAGATAAAGTGCTTTCCAGATAAAGTCAAGTTAAGGAAGTTCATCATCATCAAGCCCTTATTATATGAAATGTTAAAGGGACTTATTTAAGAAAAAAAAAAGATCAAAAGTATGAACATTAAAATAGCAATAAACACATAACTATCAATAACTGAATCTAAAAACAAACTAAGCAAACAAGCACAACAGAAAGAGAATCATGGACATGGAAATCATTGGGATGGTGGCCAGTGGGGAAGGGGTCTGAGGGGATGGGGGAGAAGGTGAAGGGATTAAGAAGTATAAATTGATAGTTACAGAATACACAGGGGGATATTAAAAGCAATTATAGAAAATGGAGTTGCCAAAGAACTTATATGCATGACCCATGGATATGAACAAAGGAGGGGGTCACCAGAGGGAGCTGGGGGTGCTGGGTTGAGGGGGGCAAAGGGGAAAAATTGGGACAACTGTAATAGCATAAGCAATAAAAAATATTTAAATAAATTTAAAAAGAAGCACTTATTGAGAGCTATATCTAGTATCAAATATGGTAAATACTCTTATAGAGTTCTACATTTCATGGATTTTCATACATCAGGAATCAACTCATGTTCCTTGAGATGGTACAAAACTTAATCGAAAGTTACATAACAATGCCTTTTAAGTACTAGATCTATTTCTTAATACTAGAATTAATAAAAAAAACTGTTATTCACTACATGGCTCCAACATTTTAACTGGCACTGAAAAGCAGTGGACTTGATAAGGTTCTAGTTCTCATCATGTCACTAACTCACAGGGCATCTTAAACAAGGTAAGGTAACTTCATAAGGCAAGTCCATAAAAGGTAGGATTCTGTGATAATCTTTAGAACTGCTGGTTTTCCGCTCTCAAGTTTACCTGCCCACAATAATTTAATGTTCCAATTCATTTTTCTCTTACAGACAATCACAATTTTGATCCTATGTGTGTAGCACTGGTGATTGCAATCTTAACAGTAGCAAGAAAAGTAATACTTACTTTTAACTTAGGACATGCTCTTACCTTAGAAAAAAGATGCTCCCTATATTGTTGTTGAGTAACAAAACTTTTGTAACATACTACACAAGTAAAGGAATTGATGAAAGGTCCATGTAGTGTAATTGCTGGGTCACATGGAGAGTGATCAAACCTACTTGGCAAAAGAGAGGTAATATTAGAAAGGCCCACATTCTAGGGGCAGAACTATTCAGCTTCATGTGTTAAGCGAATCACACACACACACACACACACACACACACACACACACACACACACACATTCAGAACTTTATACGTTTTTTTTTAAAGATTTTATTTATTTATTTTTAGAGAGAGGGGAAGGGAGGGAGAAAGAGAGGGAGAGAAACAGCAATGTATGGTTGCCTCTCACATGGTCCTCACTGGGGACCTGGCCCACAACCCAGGCATGTGCCCTGACTGGGAATCGAACTGGGACCCTCTGGTTCCCAGCCCGCGCTCAATCCACTGAGCTACGCCAGCCAGGGCAGAACTTTATACATTTTTACTGCAATATTAAATAATGTTCTTCACATTTAGGAAATATCAAGTGATTTGCATAAGCCAAACAATCCCTTCAGACAGTGACTAACAATTAGCTTAAGATTTCATTAACATTCTCCAGATCCCATAAAATATATTTAGGAATGTCTTGCCAAACTGGCAAACTTCCAGTTTGAAAAGTTTGTATACAGCCATTATCTTTTCTTCTTGACTTGTTTACCATAAAGCTCACAAATTATTCAGAATGAACCACTGGAGACCATGAAAACTCAGGAAGAAAGGATATTTGCTATGACCTTGGCTGAGTGTCAATAGGAGGAACACTTTCCTTGAGGAGATGAAGGCATCCACTGAGGTTGCCTTTCTCCAAGGCAGATCACAACTGTCAAATGTGAATAGGCAGTAATTCTGCTAATTTAACTTTTTTCTTTGGTGAGCTATGAAGTCTTAATTACTTAAGGACATTCAATCTCATGAAGTTTCACCAAAGGGCAACAGAGACTCAACTCTTAAGCAAGATGTTTATCAAGGATAAGTAAAACTTAAACTATCCACGTACGAAAAGTTCAGTATTGTACCAATAACACGTTTTTTTAATAATGTATATATTTTAAATTAACTATTTTCGATAAAATGTATAATTGAAAATAAAAAAATAAATAAAATGAACCATTGGAATAATTAGCTCACGTCAAGATTTCTGGCACAGACCTGTTTCCTAAAAATGGCTTTCACTCCTTCCAATGTTCATTTTAACCATGTAAAAACTTTGTGTCATTTTAAACTGCCTTGAAGACTTTTTAAAGTAGTTAAGATACAGTACACTACCCACTCCCCTGTACAGAACGCTGGAGCTGCCTCCAGTAACCTCTCTTGGTAAAGTGAGGCACAGGCAGGATGAGACACATGGAAAAGACAACGACTCGGAGCTGCTCTCAACTCCCGTCTCTGAACTAGTCAACAGCAGAAAGGGTTGTGAAGATAAGAGTGTTTAATGACTTTAACACTGTCTTTCTTGATATTCACTTTCTCATGCTCCACTATTCCAAAATCTAGTAAATTAATAAAATGGGTTTCATAAATAGAATATTTATTATTATTTTTGCTATATTTGGTTGGCCTTTAGCATTCATTTTACAATGCTGTATTAGCTTTCTTTAGGCTAAACATCTGTAAGTGCTTCATGCCTATTGAAATTTGCATTTATGGGGTAGATATCTTTAAAATTCATCCAACTGCACAGAAATGAAAAAAGTCTATTCAGAATTTTATGAGAAATTTAGGAATAAATACACATTTAAAAGCTACACGCCTTTAAAGACAAAATATCACTAGAAGAATGTGACTTCACCAAGCCTTCCAGGAAACCTAAGAAATGTAATTGTAAATAATTGTATCATAACAGCACAAAACAATTTGAATTTGGAATATAAAGCTATAATCACAATGACAGAGGTACATCATGCTTTCATTTTATGAAATCACTTTGTAACTCACTTGGTCTTCAGTATCCACTATTCTGAATATCATGCTTACCTTTTTAAATGTCCTAAGAGAAGGTGCCCATTATCAAATTCCTTGTTACAGTGCATTATGGGACATGAAATTGGTTTCCCAGACACAGGCATTTGGCCTCCTCTTCGGAATGAACTTTTCGTTCCAGAATTAATTGTGCCTGTTTTGAGTCCTGCGTCATTGGAATATAAAATCTTAAGTTCCTATCTGAGATATTTGTCCTTTGGACTGGTAATCAAAATTATGACAAAACCATGAAAATTATGATATGGCATCAACCAGGTGTATCATAATTAAATGTTTATAAGCCTTCTTATAAAAGATATAATAAACTAAAAGTAAATCGTTATTTGGGACAAGGAAAGCAGTCAACATCTTCAAATAGCCTTCTCTTGAGGAAAAAAATCTGATTCCTTAAACATCCAAGAAATGTCAAAGATCAAATGCATTAGAAAATCAGTTGCTCCACAGAAACCTTACCTCTCTTCTTTTCATTTATAAAAGTTTACAAGATCTCATTTATGAAAGATCTTTTCTTCTAACTCTTATTTTCTTTTAACTACCTTAAATACATTATAGTAGCTATATAATAGAGGATCTGGGTCCTACAAAAATTACGTTCAACAATGTAACTGAGAGGGTGGGGAGAGGCAGAGAGAACAAGGAAGCTCTAACCTGGACATCAAGCAATGCAGGTGTCAGCAATAACATATTTATAGAACACAAAGCAAAGATTTACTCATCATTGTCTTCTTTCTATTTATCCTATTTTGTTCCTTCCCTTTTTCTCCTTTCAAAATCAATGAGAAAATATTGGGTTGGACAAAAAGTCCATTTGTTTCCTCCATAAAATAAAAGACACATTGTTCATTTTCACCAATAACTTTATTTATTTGGATACTTTGAGGATGTCTGCTATCTCCTGCTATTGGCTTCTAGTGGGTAGAGGTCAGAGGTGCTGCCAAACATCTTCCAATGCACAAGACAGCCCCACAGTGAAGAGTTATTTGGCCAAAATGTCAATAGTATCAAGAAACTCCGCAAGCCACTTTTGACATGTTCGATCAGTCAAAGCACCTTCTCCACACACTGCACAAATCTTTTTTTGTGTGTTTCAGTTGTATTATATTCCTTGAAGTCATAAAGCATAATACAATGAAAATGTTGCATATCTTCAATATTAAAATGGCTGCACAAAATTTCACCAATTTTGGTAAGTTTTTTATAATGCATGCTGATATGACAGCTGTCACAATACAGTCTAACAAAATTGTTCTGAATGAAGTTAAAGACAACTAAGCACTACTAGAGCCATCGTACAAAAAAACTAAACAAACTTTCTGGCCAACCCATCACTTTGCCCATCATTACCTTCTCTTAATTCCCTCTTATCTTGGTCCATTCTTCATCCCTCTTCTTTCTTTATAATTTTGGTCTTACAGTTACACAACTCTTGTATACTAATACCCTTGGCCAAATACCATTCTCATGGAACTCCCAATACATGGCGTAAGTGGAAAATTTAGAATTATGTTGTATAAGTAAAGAATTATAAAACTGCCAGGAGGATTCTAATATAAAGACAGTTTGATTTTTGGCTCTTTTATTATTGTTTCTTGTGGATTGCTTAAATTAAATGCCTTAAATATTTCATACAACAGAAAACTGGGTATTTATCTTTGTCAGTTTCTTCAAAGCCCCTACGCATTTAACTAGAGTAGAATATCATTCCTTTAAACATCACTAGTTTTAAGATCCTCAAATAGTTATATATGCTTCAAGTTTCAACTGTCTTGTTGCTGTTTCCATCCTTCTGCGGGGAATGCCACATTTAAAAGCTGCCAAAATGCTTATGAATATGCTCCACCAACAAACAATGAACAGCACAGCATTATTCACACTTTAATCTTAGAGAGGCATTAAATGACAACACAATTTTTAAATGTAGTCAGAATTAGGACAATTTTTTTAAAGATTTTATGTTTCACTTTTAGACAGAGAGGAAGAGAAAGACAAAGAGAGGGAGAGAAATATCAGTGTGTGGTTGCCTCTAAAGCGCCCTGTAGTGGGGACCTGGCCCACAACCTAGGCATGTGCCCCGACTGGGAATCGAACTGACGACCCTTTGGTTTGCAGGCCAGTGCTCAATCCATTGTGCTACTCCAGTCAGGGAGGGCAATTTTTATTTATTATCCATCCACATTCCAGATGTTGCCCATTAAGACCTTTACTTAGCCAAATAGAAGCTCTGGCTAATAGAAAAAACAATCAATTGAAATAAAATAAGCTTTACCTATGGAAAGGCAAAGTATAGAGAGATTTAAACAGCTGTTTTCCTTAAATAGTATAGAGAGTGCAGTTTTTAAGTTATTAAGTATTCAAATGTATGCAAACTGGCCTAACTGTAAAGGCCTATAAAAGATATTGATAGATTTCTAAAGTTAGAGTAATTATAAATAAGGTACTCAAATTAGTTCTAATAAAAAAATGGATTATAATAGCTGGATACTATGGAATAGATTGAATGAGTCTGTTAATGTTACTGAGAAGTAGAATCTCACTTTTTAAAATTAAAGACTACAATGGTTCATCTCTTTTCCCCCAGCTATACACTTGTTCAAAGATCTCATCACTCTAAAGCCCATTTATGAAAAATAAATACCCATATCAAATATAGCCTAATACTAAAGCAGCTGTCCTAGCAATCCATCCCAGACTTCAGTTTTACAGTGTTGCAGGGACCAAGCAAAAAGATGAAACAATCACATAAAAAGAGCACAACTAAAGATCTTAACTCCAGGCTCAAGCTCATCAGCCACTAATGAACCAGGTGTGACCTAAAGATATGTAAAATGCCAAGTCTTGCCAAGAATCATAAAGACAGCTAAATGACTCATTGTTCCTATCTGGCCTGCTCAGGCAAATACACAAACACACTCATAAATTCAATTCACAATGAATTAAAATATTCTGACAATCTGGAGGCCAGGGGTTAGGCCTAAAGGGGCATATTACCTGCCCAATATCATTCCAGACAGGACATGAAAGTGTTAGATTCATATAAGGTAAATGATTTTTAGAAGTGATCTTACAGGTGATAAAAGGCTTGTAGTTCCAGCCCATTTTCCTATCAAAATCACCTAGGAATCTTCTCAAAACTACAGATGCCTTAATTATCTCTAGAGGTGAGGCCCAGGAACATATTTAAAAGCTCCCAGGTAATTCTCAGGCAGCTAAGGTGAACCCACAGAGCTAGTCATTAACAACTACTGAAAAGTGAATGCATGGATATCAAGGAGGATTTTTTAAATTGTAAGCTATATCCATAAAAGAACACTCCAAGAGGTAAAATCATTTACCATAATTTCTAAATCTCTTCTGCTAAAGTAGGTATGGAATGCAAACAATTCCTTTATATAGCTGAATGAAGACACACTTAGAACCCAAGTTCTAGGCTTGTTTTCTGCATTCACACACAAATGTTTATACAGCCTCCTTTGATATAATATTCAACTAAAATATGTATTGAGCGTCTCTGTGCTGAGCATTCTTTTTAGGCACTGACGCTAAATAGGATTAATAAGCATTGGTATCCATTCCCACGGAGCATACATATAGTGTGGTGGAAGAGAGAGACAGGTAAACATATCAATCCAACATAACAGGGTAAAATCTATATTAGAAATGAATAAAGCACTGTGGGATCAAAGAAGGCTGAGCAACCAAACTTAAGCAGAATAAATAAACCTAGCAACCTGTAGTGTTGAGTACTATCTGTGGGGCTAACCCCACAGGAGAGTAAGAAAAAAGAGGAAAAGGCATTTAAAATGGCCATGGATGAGGAAGAAATTTGCCAGACACAAACAGATTAAGTGATAAAAGGGAAATATAGTTTCAGGTAATGGCCAAGTGTCAAAATATCTACAAATTATTGCAATTATTTTATAAGTGGTAGTTTGACTCTGTTTTTAAAAAGCCCTCTGAAAACTAACTTCAGAAAAGATATCCATGTTCAAAGTTGAGAACTGCATGCATAGATATTTCTAATGACTTTCTACAGTTAAATGTCCTGCTGAATTAAATCCACATATAAAGTTTCTCTGGATATCCCAAGCCTTTAAGGGCTTAGTGAGTCTTCTACAAGACAGATTAGAAAAGTTACCATGGTGAGATAGTTCTACTGGCTCTTAAAAACTCCACCAAATTATCTAGTAGGGGAAAATATTTCAGTGAAACTCTTCCAGGAATCTCAGATCTGCAAAGTAAAGAAGCAGCTACTCAATGCTTTAGCTGAGCTTCCCATGTGGACACTTAGTTACAGAATATCTGCATAGGCTACCCTGACAAACGAGTAAATGGTAATCCTTTAGATCCCAACTTCAATTCTATTTCCTCTGAGCTCAAATAACCTGTCATACACCCTGCAACAGATACATGTTCTATTTCATGTAATAACTATAAAATCATAAATGAATAAATGAGCAGTATCTAATGAACTCAAGGATGACCTTTATTACTTACATTCATGTTATACTTTTGCCAAGTAGTAAAATAATTGGTAAAGTAGGCCATTATTAAGAATCACTAAAATTAAATTTCAATAGTTTATATGCTCTTTAGCAACCAAATAAAATGAACATAATGTCTTACAGCTTTAGAGAAGCTAGGTAACCTTAGCATTCCACTCTGATCTCTAAAGAATACCTGGCATTTTTAGCCACTGGTCCACACACAGTCTTGCTGCTTCTGTATCAGAATGTCCTCGAATAAATTCCAACTCTTGTAACCCATGAGCATGCTGAAAATCAATTTTTTCCTAAAGATATTAAGGAAAAAATCAATTAACTATGATTACTAACCTGGTTTCCTTGAGAAAAAGACTTTGACACATCAGTGATTAGAAAGTACTGATTAACCTTTATCTCTGGAATTCCACATGTAGGTCGCAAAGAGGTAAGTCAAAAACAAAGGTTCAAAAACAGAGGTTGACCCCATTTCATCCACATCTGCACAAACTTCACTACAACCTACGTCTCTAACAACAGGGCACTGTTTAAGTAAATTATGGTAAGTACATTTCATTAAAGTCAGTAGAAACACTAACCAAACATTTTCAATGAAGTAGAAGCACACTTTTGATATCAAGCGGGCCACCAAGTAGTATTAAGACAATAAGCCCAAATATAAACAAAGATTACTTTAAGCTATATGTGACTGTATCTGCAAGGGGGGAAAAGGTCGAAAATAAATATATTAAATTCAATGGCTATCTCTAGGAATAAAGATATCAATGAGCAGTTTCATTTTTAAACTTCTTTATTTTTTCTCAATTTTCCATACACAGAGTGGGGCAAAAGTAGGTATACAGCTGTTTGTGTGGAAAATAATACAATAATTAATAAATAACTACACAAGAATACACTGTTTCATGTGCTCACAACTGCAACCTACCTCTGCCCTACTCTGTATAGTCTGCAGTCACAGAAGCCTATTAAAAATCTGTTCAGTGAATAGTATTACTCTGAGCAGACACTTATTAGTACTTAATATGTGCCAATATAAAGCACTTACTGACATTTAGACCAAAGTTTGGCAAATTTTCCCATAAAGGGCCAGAGAGCAAATATTTTAGGCTTTGTTGCCCATACAGTCTCTGTTGTAACTACTCGACTCTGCCACTGTTGCATAAAAGCAGCCACAGACAATGTGTAAACAAATGGGCATAGCTACATTCCAGTAAAGCTTTATTCATAAAAACAGGCAGCAGACCAGTGCCAATCACTAAATTAGATGCTTCAGACTGTTGATGTCTCTAAATCTTTCCAGTTATATTACCTATAAATCTATTTGCATATTCTCTAATTGTGCTGTATCTAACAATGAACATTTATTAATCACTTACCATGCGACAGGAACAGTTCTAAAAGGATTTTAAATTCTCACAATAACTCTGTGCAATAGATACTATTGTGGTTCCCATTTTACAATGGGAAACAAGGAAGGTCAAACAAATTGCCCATGGATAAAGAACAATGCCAGGATTTTAAACTCTTGCAGTCTGATTCTAGGATCCATGCACTTAAACAGTACACCACACTGCATCTCAAAAAGCTTATGTTCTTAAAAAGAAATGACAAATTCACAAACATTAGATTTGAGTCAGAATAATGAATGGCCTAGGTTAGCAATTTAACAGGTTCTTCTGTAAGTAGAAGAACAGGGAGATTTAAAATTTTAATCTGAAAAAAAGTCTTACAACATTGTTCCAAGTACAGACATAGAAGATGAATTCTCAAAAATGTTAATGTGCATTTTATGCATAAAAAACTCTCTGTAATCAACTTAGCTAAGTATAGAAACACTTGTTTAAAAGGTTCATTTAACACAGGACCTCCAAAGCCCTAAAGTACTAACGTGCCTGCGATTTTTCCATCCAGAGAGTAGACAGTATCTTAATAAATCACCTATTTTTTTTTTTAATGTATCCTGTAGGATCAGTGCTCTGAATAACATGCTATGGGAAACAAAGTTCATTCAAAGATAAAGACTTTTTTTCTTATTTATATGATTAAACCATTTATCAATGTCCCTTACAAAAATCTATCACAATAAAAACTCTTAAATTAAATTACCATATGAGATTAAATATTATTAGTAGCCTACTTATTTTAAACAACTGCCAATAATTTAAGGAAAAACATGTTTTTAAAAAGTGTTTTCTGGCACTTTTCACAACAGAATTTTAACTCTACGGTAAAACACAATCAATGCTCAAAAAAAACCATTTGCTGGCTGAAGTCATCTCCAAATAAGCCACCTTTTTTCTGTGTCACAAAGCTACTTCCACAAACTTTAGGGTTCCCTCACTTCTTGCAAGTCATCTTAACTTGAGAAATATTAATAAGCAAAGCTGGTAGCTTGTTAACTAGTCAGCACAGCACACTATCCTGCTGTGATAAATATCCTGAAAGTGATTTATCCTGCAAAGATTTTAATGATTTTCTTTTTCTTTTTCCTTTTAAAACCACTCCATCATAAAAGATGGACGATATACTTTAATTGCGAGATACCCACCATTCACAAACACCTAGAATAGCTGAAAGACTTTTTCTGCTATTATCTATTTTTAGTCGGAGTTATCACTAGAATTCCTCAAAAAATTATTTTTATTTCAGTTATATTATCTTCCTTTCTGGGTAGTTTTTGTTTTCTGTCATTTAGTTTTTTAAAAATAACTTATCCATAAGGAGAACCAAATAGGAACAACAAAAAAAGTCATGAATGGTTACCAAACATTGAGCTAAAGCACCTGTGTATCTCGCCTAGAAAAAATAAATTTACTCTTTACAATTGGTTAAACAAGAATTTCAAAAAACTCTTCAATGCTAAGGTAAAGTCTTTGATTCAACAAATGAATATTTACATAGATGGAGGCAAAAACTACCTTTGAGAAAAACCTTAGTTGTCATAGTGACTATAGGATTCTGAACTCATCATGAATGTTTTATTCTCTATGTGTCCATTAAAACTGCCTGGGGAAAAAAGCTAGCATAAATCAGGAAATTTGCAGAAAGTGAGGCAGCTTGCAAACCACTCCTCTCTCAAAAACATTATCCCTAAGACCCATAAACAACACACTTAACATAGCTTTAGAAAAGAATCTTCCTTAAAAATGAATAGTGCTTCTGCCAGAAAAGAAAAATTCTGTTTTTAAAATATCTTTATGTCTTGAGCATTTTAAATATACAACTAGAATATACATAAAGTCAAAGTCCCCAAACAAACCCAGTTCTAAAGATTAATTTATTCTTTATCAAATGAGCTATTAAAGCAGGCTATAAAAATATGTATATATATTTGTTTATAATAAGCAATGAATAAATAATCAAGGAATCAAAAACTGATGTTAAAATTATGAAGTTGTAGTGCTTATCTCAATCTGGGAAACCATCTTCGACTCTGCTCCTTTACAGACTGAAGCTCCAAGTCTATAAAAGCTAAGGGACCTGCTAAAATCCCAACAGCTGCTAAAAGAGTCACGATTTCAATTTCCATTTTTAAAATCCTACTACGAAACTTACTTTTAACAAACTCATTAACATTCTCCTCGTAATAGACATACTGGGGGATTTAAGTAATTTCATTTGGGACTTTCTAAAGCAAGTCGAAGAAAAAGTTGATATCACATGAGTTACTAAACTAGGCTTCATTTTCCACATATCTCTTCCTATAACCCTGATTCAAGTTTCTTCCTTTTAGTAATCGATTTAATCTGAAAGGACAAACTGAAGTTTGAGAAAGTGATCTGGCTCTATTTAGTAGAAAGTATCTTTGCCACTCCTTATATTTACAAACCTGACAAACAATTTTCACTCTTGCAATAAAGTAACCATAAACCTTTTAACTGCTCATTTGCTTTGAGTAACATAATGATTTTTAATTCCCAGAAATAAAGTCCATGCAAGTAATTCTATTCTTCCTTTTTTTCCTGTATACATATATGATCGGAATCCAACAAACTAAAAACAGAAATATAAAAAGCTATTATGAATTACTACTAAATTGATGTACTATCTATAGTCCTTACTCAACATGGATTCGATTATACATTTTTTGATTTCAAATTTCTCCTTACAACTTTATTGTAAGCAATTCCATAATTTGGTAAAACACCAATTAAAATAGCCACATACCCTAAATGCTCTATTCTTCTCTTCTTTCTGCTGTTTCTCCACTTCAACATGGCGGGCTAGACGAGCCAGAGTTAAAGCAACTTTATCCTTCTGATGGTCAATATGGTCTTTATGCTTAACATTACCCTATAATTGAAAAAAACAATTTTCATTCCTTCTAACAAACAAAATTAGTTTTGGGAGAACATATATCCATTTACCAAAGAGTTACTGTATTAAAGAACTACTTTTATGATTATCAAATTTCTAAGAAACTGTCTTGTGTATTTTATATCTATGTAGTGTTTTGTAGGTCAACCAATCATTTGCCAGCACCACTGTTTTCAAAGTTAGACTAGTTGCTAGGGCATTTATCATCTTTACTTACTTTGTAATCACCTGGATATTGAAAAGTTTCGCATTGCTCCACACTGAGTCCATAAGGTAATGCCATCAAGCCATTAATCCAGTCTAAAACACAGGCGGCAAACACAAGGCCCACGGGCCGAATCCAGTCCTCCACCTTGTTTTATCCAGCCCAGCACCTCGTTTCTACCCAGCAGCAGCGCTGAGCTCCCGCTTAACTGTTAAGAAGTAGTTACATTTATACAGTCCTAAAATTACATTCGGCCCTTTGAAGGCAACTGCAAGGCTGATGTGGCCCCCAGGGAAAATTAGTTTGACACCCTAAAGTACAAACATCCTTAGCTTTGTTTTTTCAGCAATGGCAGGCCAGTAATTTACTTAAGTCAAACTACTAATTTTAACTTTCAGTTAACTTCCAGTTGCCAATCCAACATGTAGGAGGCTTAGAAGTTGCCACTCCATCCTAACAATGAGCAAAAAGCTAAACAAACTGGTAAGTCAACACCTCTTCTTAAATTCATCAAAGTCAGATCACAGTATAAACTGCTGCCCCCCAAATGAGAGAGACAGGAGGGCAGATACAAAGAATCACATCTTAGTGGAGAGGAAACCGACTAGAAACTGCAGCAGGAAGCAATACTGAGTAGGAAAACCTGAACTATAACTGATGAATTGCTTGTCAGCATGGACAAATCTAAGAGTTAAAAATTCCAGGGGGGTCCTGGCTGGTGTAGCTCAGTGGATTGAGCGCGGGCTGGGAATCCAGAGGTCCCGGTTCGATTCCCAGTCAGGGCACATGCCTGGGTTGCAGGCCAGGTCCCCATGAGGGCCATGTGAGAGGCAACCACACATTGATGTTTCTCTCCCTCTCTGTCTCCCTCCCTTCCCCTCTCTCCAAAAAATAAATAAAAATAAAAACAAATAAAATTCCAGGGGGACTCAGTGTCTGCATCAATTCACATTCCCACCAACAATGTACCAGGGTTCCTTTTTCTCCACATCTTTAACACTTACTTCTTGTCTTGTTCATAATACCCATTCTAACAGATGCAAGGTGGTATCTTACTGTGGTTGATTTGCATTTCCCTGATCACCACAGTGATGTTGCACATCTTTCTGTGTGCCTCTGGCCATCTGTTTGCTTTCCTTGGAAAAATGTCTATTTGTATCCTCTGTTTGTTCCTTTTTAATCAAATTGTCTTTCTGTTATTAAGTTCTTTATAGATTTTGGATAGTAACCCCTTATTGAATGGGAGCAAATATTTTCCTCCCATTGAGTAGATTGACTTTTCATTTTGATGGTTTCCTTTACTGTGCAAGTTTTTAGTTTGATATAGACCCACTTGTTTATTTTTGCTTTTGGTGCCTTTGTGTTTGTAGTCAGATCTAAAACTTCAATGCGAAGACTGATTTTCTTCTAGGAGTTTTATAGTGTCAGGTCTTACATTCAAGCCTTTAATCCATTTTGAGTTAATTTTTGTGTATGGTGTAAGACAGTGGTCTAGTTTCATTCTTTCAAATGTGGCTGTAACCACCACTTATTGACAAGGCTGTCTCTTGTCACAGATTAACTGATCACGTATGTGTGGGTTTACAAGTATTTCTGGGCTCTCTACTTGGTTCCATTGAAGTATGTATCAATTTCTATGACAAACCATACTGTTTTGATTATTATAGCTTTGGGATATAGCCTGAAATCAGAAAGTGTGCTATCTCCAACTTTGTTCTTTCTCAAGATTGCTTTGGCTATTCAAGGTATTTTTTGTGGTTCCATACATATTTTAGAATGATCTGTTCTAGTTTTGTGAAAAAAAGCTGTTTGAATTTTGATAGGGATTGCACTAAATCTGTAGATTGCAGTGGGTAGCAGAGACATTTGTTAATATTATTAACAATGATAATATTCTTTCTTCCTATATATGAGCATGAAATTATCTGTCCATTTATTTGTGCCTTCTTCAATTTCTGTCACAATGTCTTAATAATTTTCAGTGTACAGGTCTTTCATCTCCTTGATTAAATTTATTCCTAGGTATTTTATTCCTTTTGATGCAATTATAAATGATATTTTCTTAATTTCTTTTTCTGATAGTTCATTATTAGTGTATAAAACTCCTGTATATTGACTTTTTATCCTGTGACTTAATAAATTCATTTATTAGCCCCAGCTGGTGTGGTTCAGTGGATTGAGTACCAGCCTGTGAACCAAATGGTCGCTGGTTTGATTCCCAGTCAGGGCACATGCCTGGGTTGTGGGCTAGGTCCCCCGTAAGGGTGCGAGAGGCAACCACACGTTGATGTTTCTCTCCTTCTCTTCCTCCCTCCTTTCCCCTCTCTAAAAATAAATAAATAAAATATTTTTAAAAATTCATTTATTAGTCGTAACAGTTTTTTGTTGTTGTTAGAATCTTTCGGGTTTTCTATATACAGATGTTCCTTGACTTATGACGGGGTTATGTCCAAATAAACTCATCTTAGGTTGATAATATTCTAAGTCGAAAATGCATTTAATAGCCCTGGCTGGTGTAGCTCAGTGGATTGAGTCCTGAGAACCAAAGGGTTGTCGGTTTGATTCCCAGTCAGGGTACATGCCTGGGTTGCAGGCTAGGTCCCCAGTTGGAGGCACATGAGGGGCAACCACACAGTGATTGATGTCTCTCTCTTTCTCCTTCTCTTCCCCTCTCCCTACAAATTGAAATCTTTTAAAAATGCATTTAATACACCTAGCTTATGGAACACTATAGCTTAGCCTAGTCAGTTTCTACTGAATGCAAATCACTTTCACACCATTCTAAAGTCAAAAAATTATGTCACATCATCCTAAATTGAAGACCATCTATACAGATTATGTCATCTGCAAACCATGTGTTTTACTTCTTCCTTTCCAATCTGCAATTAGATGCCTTTTTTCCCCCTGGCTTAGACTTCTAAAAACTATGTTGAATAAAAGTGGCAAGAGTGGACATTCTTGTCTTGTCCCTAATCTTAGAGGGAAATCTTTCAACTTTTCATTGTTGATTATGTCACCTAGAGATTTGTCATACATGGATGATGATTTGTCATATATAGATGTCATATATGGATGTAGAAGGGATTCCCTCTACATCCCTTTTCTTCAGGTTTTTTTTTTCTTACCATAAATGGATATCAAATTTTGTCAAAAGCCTTTTCTGTTTTTACTGTGATGACCATGTGATTTTACCCTTCATTTAGTTAATGTGGTGTACCAGTCGATTGATCTGCAAATACTGAGCCCTCCTTGCAGCCCTGGAATAAATCCCACTGGATCATGGTGTATAATCCTTTCAATCTATTGTGGAATTTGGTTTGGTAATATTTTCATGAGAATTTTTGCATCCAAATTTTCTCAAATATTAAATACAGGCGTCTTTTACTTCACTGTTCACTCATCTGCTCACCCAAAACTTGAGCCTTTATGTCTCTTCTTACTGCGGTAACTAGCTAAATCAGTTGTCTAGAAATACTTCCAAGATCAAGTCAAAGGGAATGGAGAATATATGTAGTAATCCTGCTTTTGTAAAGCAATGTCTAGAAACTCCGTACTGAAAAGCGGGACTTCACAAGAGAAATTGTCGTTTTACAAGAGCTTGTAGTAGTATATCATTTTGTGGTTCCATGCTAGACAAATTATTTATATTTTAAAATCATTGTTACTAATCTCTGAAAAGCACTTCAGTTCTTAACAAAAATGATCAAATTAAGCATTTTTTACAATATTACTTTTTTAATGAAAATATGAGTAGAGTCACTAAACTTCTCTGTGAAATAGAATAAATCTGCTCCAGATACCATACAGGGTGATATAATCCATGGGAAAGCACTCTGTAAAAACAGTTACTATCCAGAGAAGTGATAACAAGTATCCAGGCCCTTATCTGACTCACTGAGGCACTTTTTGGCTACTAAAAAAGCCAGTAATAAAAAAAGATGAAACTTGGAGGAGGAAGGGTGTGGGTGAAGAAAAGGAAGAGGGAATATAGATAGAACCATCCAAGGCAGAGTGTTATTTATTATTTACTGTTGTTATCTCTCTCTGAATGTGACGTGGCACCGATTAGAGGAGCACCAACTGGAAGATGATTATTCCCTCCTACCTCTTTATCTTCTATGTAAGGATCCCAAGTTCAAAGAAGCTCGAAGGAGCAAACCAACTGCAAAAGTGGCATAAGTTAAGCTTCCAAATCATATTATCCATCTAATAGTGCACTTGGTTTAAAAAGAATTCCCAAAACTGCATTACATCATACACAGTCAAGTTTCAAAGCCTGATTATTGCCCACCCTGAAGTTTTGGTCCATAGTTAGTTCTGAAGTTTGCACCTCCAGAAGTGCTGTTTACCAGAAGCTTCTTCTACCCAACTTGTAACTCAAACCACATCCCAAATAACATTTTGGAAAGCAACAATTTTTCTCAAGAACTTTATATTCAAATACAGATGGAGCAGAAGAAATAAACACGGCAAAGCAGTACAATATTTATTTACCATCTCCAGCAGCAAAGCTTTGGAACCAGGAAACAACCTTTTTGTACAAAGCAATCTCCTTCCCACCCCCAGCTGGTTATTTTTTACAAATACAAAGCACACAGAGTAACTGCTTTATATGAGCAGATTTAAAAACATACATACAGATATACCCCATTCTGTAAAGTAGTTTAGTTAAGAAGGCTACAGTACCATCAAGCCTGTTAAACAAGATTCTTCCTGTATTGTCTTTTGGGTAAACTGCCAATATCTCTATGTATAAAAATTCTCTTCTAGAAAGAATGACTTTGATTATCCTTCAGTACAGGTTAAAAATAAATAAATAAATGTAACCTTGGAATTTCAAGGAATTTAAAAACATCTCTGAAAATAAAGCAAAGCAAAGCAAAGCGGAGTCACAACTTTTTAACCCTGAATGCCGCTGCTCTATCTCTGGCACAGGAAATAAAAGGATGAATCATGCAGAGAGAAAAGGTGACAGTGACAACAGCAAGGAAAAGAAACTCAAACCAGAGAAAAAACAGGGAGTTGGCAAAATGCACTTTGGGTGCTGCTGGAGATACCACTGGCACAAAGCTCACAGGTCCTTCTTTAATACAATACCTCCAAACTCCAATGAAGCAATGTTTTTAGAAATATCTTTATTTTCTCCAAGTCCACTCTCAATTTACCTGTATGCCAACAGGTAAATCACCCACATTTACCTACAATGAGGACATACTGCCAATAGGGGTTCTGACGTATGCAACCATACACCCGTAACGGGATGTCACATTCCACTTCAGTGACATTATCCTGTTCATCTTCAAAGTTATTCTCTACCAGTGCCTCGGTTCTATTTCAATACTAGAGCTGCCCCTGGGGCTAGAGGTGCACTGATTGACAGCTCTCCTTTGGCTAAGTTCAGGGAAGAAAATAATTGCTTTAGATGTCTATAGTGGACTAGGGTGCAAACCAACTTCTATAGACAAGACTATTTCTATAACCTTACATGTCAAGGCTACACAAACGACACTTTGAATAGGTAGGAACCAGTGTTTTCATGAGCAATGTATCTTTCTTCAGCTTAATCTCCTCCAATTATGGCCTCATAAAGGCTGTTTTTTACAATTCTGAAACCAGAAACACAATGTTGTCCACGCCCTTGCACACAGATTCCTTCACCGAATGCCTGGCTCCTATTTCTCCACTAGGTCCAACTAACTTATCTGATCATGTTCCAAACCTCAGCTCAATCAAGAATTTCACAAGAAAACCATCCTTGACTCCTCTACACGGACCTCTCTTTTGTCCCAACTGCATCACAGGCATTCTTCTAAACATACCATCTCTTAACTCCCAGTATCCCGAGAACTTCCTTAGTGCCTGCCTACACATGGCAAGTATTGAAAAAGAGGTTTGACAAACAAAAAGATTGTTTCCAGCATTGACACAAAATGACAAAATACCATTCATCAAAAATTGTATATACATACCTACATACCCTAGCTCTTCAGTCTACATTCTCTTTTATTTTTCTTATTATTATGAACATTTATTAGCTTGCACTTGAGAAAACAGACTATTTTATTTTAAATATTTTTCAATGGTGTAGTCCACTGCTGGGCTTGTGATATAGTTTAATGGTTCAACCTTAAAAAAATACTGTAAACAAGGGGAACATGATCTGATGACATGAAACAAACTATTGCATGCTATTAAATACATCTTAAAATGCATCTGTATTTGTATCCAGTACCATCCCATGGTTACAAGAAATCTATAAATGTGGATAGAAACAGCATAACTACTAAAGGAAGGAAAACAATATTGGGCTTCCAAGTTTTCAAAGTACTTCTGGGCACTGCCTCATCTGAGAGTAGGAAAGCAGAGGCGTGGGAAATAAGTGACTTGCTAATACTCAGAGCAAGGTGTTTGTAATTCAAGTACAATGTGCTCTGCATCATTCCACCTTCCTTCCATCAAGCCAATATCCTCACCAGTTAAAAAAATTTTCAAGTGTATATCTCAAACAAAATGGGTGTAACAAACTAAAAAGGCAGAAGAAAAAAACTAGCAATGACAACCATGACTAAAACATTCAGGGCTGAAAACAAATGGAATGCAAATAAGCAGCACAGGAAAGAGCAGTCAATGACTACACATCAAGGATCTTAGTCCAGCACTATAAAACCTCAATGGGAAAACTAAGATGTTACGGTTTTTGATCCAACAAATGAAATAACCAGAAATCAGTTAATAGAAGACATCAAGTACTCAGGGGTGAGAGTACAGACATCAATACAAGATTTAGTATACATCAAAGATTAGTATATATCACGGAAGACATAGATTACTATATGGCAAATTAGTTTATCAGAGAGGTAAGACTTAAGTGGGACCTTGAAAAACACAAGGAGGCAGCTTAGTACAATGCTGACTTGAGACTATGAAGGAGCAGATTCTATATTCAAAGCTCAGTTCCACCACTTGAGCAAGTTGCTTATTGGTAAATTTCACTTCCTCATCAGCAAAATAAGGGTGAATTTCTGCCTCAAGAGTGTCTTGCAATTAACAAAGGGCCTAGTAAAAATAAACTCTATAAATAAAGGTTCTCTCCCTTACTTCATTGCCAGGCGGGAAGATGACATTTAGACCCAACGCTATCAGGGTGCTTCCAAGATCTGTCAAAATACATTTTTGCCAAAAGTAAAAGAAATTAGGTGCTGTTACAAGCTATTACAAAGACCAGCATTCACACAACTCTGTGCTAAGATTCTAAATGAGACTAACTACAAATTAACCATCAACATATTCTACCCAAAACAGAAAAGAATGGGCTGCATACCTAACAGCAAGAAGCTTAATGTTAAAAAAAAAAAAAAATAGAACTGAAAACTTGAAACTAGTGAATCAAAAAATGTTCCCCACCCCCCCGCATTTATATCACCGTTGCTTCAATAACTAAAAGTGGTACAGATAAAGAGACCACACAACTGGTAGTTATTTTAGCACATTACTACATTGTAATTCAAGGTAGTGTGAAACACAGCCATCATAGATAAAAATGGGAGTTAACAAGAGATCTAACTGTAGCCCTTAAAATTGAACACTGTGATAGAACCACTCTTATGGGTTATGGGGAAAAAACCAGAAAGCGTATGACAGCTCCTGGGAAAAAAACAGCATATGGAAGTTAGTCTTACAAAGGGACAACTAACAGAACTCATAGTAATACTTGAAGTATTTATTTAAGGTCAAAGGAGAACTCTAAAAATTATTACCAGGTATAAAACATTTACTTTCACCTTCTACCAGGGAATATACTCGGGAATATTTGAAAACTCAATACAACTTGAGAGAGCTCCAAAGTCCTAAAAGTACAGACAACCTGAGAACTCTTATTGAATTCTTAACAAGGCATGAGTAAATCTAATAGAACGTTTGAAAGAGACAGTTACTTAACAAAACCAGTAAAGCCCTTACAACCCAGGGAAAACTTGGCAAACTTTAAGATACAGTATATCTCAAGCTGTACTATAAATTCATGAAGAGCCTAAAATCTTTATACAGAGAAAAGATGCAATTGACCATAAACTATATGTAATAATACATTTGTGTGAAGAATATGTAGAAATGAGAAAATAATACTATCATTAAACAAGTAAGCATTAAAAACTGATGAAAATTCAACAGCTAGAGAATAGGTTAAGACTGGACTGGGTACTTTTTTTTTTTAAGGACATTATAAGAGAAAACTAGAAAATCTCCTACAATAATGCTGAAGGCATCGTATTTAAATATACAAATACAAAGCCACATCAAAATTTTGGCTAGTTTATACTGGCAGAATGGAAAATTTAATCTACATCGAAGAGATTAAAGGAAGATCAGACATCCTTCTAGAAAGAGGTGTTTTATAAAAAGAAAGAAAAGAACAATACAAAGAATGAACCAATGTGTTCACACCAAAAGGACATGGTTGAACTGTGATTACTTCCAGATATATCCAACTGGAAGCAAACATAATTTCCAGTAATAAGATACACCTCAATGGTACCAAACACTACTATTAAAAAGTTCTCATTATATAAAGTCAAGCAAATGAAAAGACAAAGTTATACAAAAATATCATCCCACTAATCTATAAGAGAGAAAAGATTTAATAAAACAATATTCTCATTATTCACCAGGAAGGGAAATTCCATAAAAGGGTATTTTAATGGCTTACAAATTTGTCCTATCTGAAAAAATAACTGAAAGATTTTCATTCAAATGATCATCATCAATTTACTGTTAGCTTCCACCTGTACATTTTCTTAAGTGAAAAACTGGTTGGTTTGTGTATTCACTAATGAAAAACTATGTAGAATGGATCTGGCCAACTGAATGATATACATAAAATGTATACAATTATAACAATTAATTGGACTAGCTGCTAACATTAAGTAAAAAATAGTAAATTTCAAAAGATGAGGAAACCTAAATAGTGCAAGTCACAAACAAAATATGCCTCACATTTTAAAAAAAAGTTTTCAGGTACTGTAATCTTTAAAATTCTTTCTACAAAGATCTAATCCATAATTTCTAATGTCATTAGAATCACAGCCAATTAATTAAATCTTTAAGAATACAAATATGGCATTTAACTGTGTCCAATTTTATAGCCAGAAGTGAGTCTGGATTGTGTCTATTCCAATCTCCTTGTTTATAGTAATTAAAAGGTTATCCTGGATGTATTGGAACCTTAAGGACATTATCAATCAGGTCACTCAGGTATCATTCAGTAAATTATCAGTACAGTACTAATGTAATATACTAATTAGTATCCAAGTAGCCTGAAAGTTTATGCTCCCCTCAAATGTCAGTTTGGGGGCTAAGTAAATAATGGAATTATACTGATAAAGAAGTTATCACACAATTTTAAAAAGTTTAAGTGCAGTTACAATGATAAGGAAGTGGTTACACAATCTTAAAAAAAATAGGAAGATAAAGTGTCAGCAAATTTACTGCTTTTTCCTAATGTCCTTGTTTCTTGTTACCAACTAAGTACATCCACTTATCAAATATAACTTAAGCTACTATGGCTGCATATGAGACAAATGACTCAGTCAAAAGCCTAGAATCTACAGACAGAAACAAAAGCTGCTTCAATGCCCCCAAAATTGAGCCAATCACTATTATTACTAACATTTATTACTGAGAAGTTATTTAAATAAAGGAGGGACATACTCTACAACCTTCTGAAATGGAGTAACAGTGCTATAAAGAAAACAAACATTCAGAAGGAGAGTACATTTAGATAGTGCAATTAATTGTACAAATGAATAAACTACAAGATTAAAAATCACTGTACAAAATTCACATATCACCAGCAACATACGCAAACCATCAAAATGTTAACTTTTAAACAAGAGTGTGAAATTTAAAAAGGCACTTCATGTAACAATTAATGGAAACAGTATTTCTCTGTACACAGTAACTACAAGAAATCATATTGTCTCCACATACATTTTATGTCTAGTCAAGAAATAACATATTTAAGAAAAAGTACTATTAGACACATCCCTTTTGAGAATACCAAATCATTAAACTTGCAATTATTGCAAGGCCTCCTAGAAAACCTGTACCTATTTAAACATACAAGGTTGGCCTAATGGAGAATTTTGTCACAGGCTCTGCACATGGCAGGCACAATATGAAAACTTATTATCTGACTAATTATGAGTTCCATATGCTATTGGGGTTGCACCTCCCTAGACAAAGTCCTCATTTTTAGTTTCATAACACCATTATAATGCAAGTATGCCAGAGAAAAGTTTTTAAATAATAAAAACCAAACAGGTTAAGGATGTTTCTTCTGTCATCAGGAGATTAATCTATAGATAAAAACAGTCCCAACTCTACAGTATTTTGTCCCTATCCCCATTCAATTGTCAAATCCTTTCAGAAGTGAGCTACTTGATCATCAATTCAATAATTTCCCAGTATCTCTTTACTTTTAGGAAAATTCTCTGGAGAGGGTTGGACATATCAATTAGCAAGTGATAAAGCAATGTTTCCAGCTTTGTTACTGAGCAATATAACACAAGAGGAAGAGAATAGCAATGCTGTTTTAGAAATATTTAAGAAAGGAGGAGCTACAAAACAATGTAAATATAGTTAACACTATTGAACTGTACACTTAAAAATGGTTAAGATGGTAAATTTTATGTTGTCTTTTTCTAAACCACAAAAAAAAAAATACAAAAATTACAAAGGAGGAGCATATTAAGCAGAAGGGCCTAAGCAGTTTCAGAGAATCATACCTTCAAGCATCATTTATTTTGGTTTGGTTTCTGGAAAATCAGAGTACCTCAAAGACCATCAAGTTTGTGACCCAGTATTTAATTCAGGGAAGGAGAGAAATGGAAAAGGAGGAGCAGTTTGAAGTAGCCTCAGCTAATTTAATACCTATGTGCAGCCATGTAGAAAAGCTTCAAGGTCTCTCTCTCCCCAGTGACTAGTTTTTTCACAGGATAAACTACAGTCCCATGTCAATGGCACATGACACTACTCGACTGGTGTAGTACAAATCATGAACTATAAAAATCTTTGTATGATTTCATAGGCCCTTGTTTCTTTAAAGGAAGTTAATCAATGCTCTTCTAGAGTTCAATTTCAAAGACAGTTCCTATAGCACTGGCATGGACCTAAAAGAGTAGAAAACCAGAAATATAGAAAAAATAAAGATAAATGTTAACTGTAGATAGGACTTAACCTACTTTGCAAGATGATCTGTATCAAGACTGTAGATTAGGCGTAATCTACAAACAGGACCAATACAGTATCCTCAAAGTATCTAACAAAATAACTTATTCCAAGTAGGGATATTTGCCTCTTCAACCTCTACAGCACAAATGTTTCTGAATATGGTTATGATAGGGAAGAAGAATGAGACTCCAATAAACTATTAAAAAGTGGGGCACAAGAAAAACTGTCAATCACCACTGTGCCAGAACTATACCAAGAAATAGAAACTACATGAATCCTAAAACAGTGTTATATTTCATTAACAGTATACCCAAAGTACTTTGATCAAGCAGATGAAAAAATGTAATGTTTGACAAACAAGTTACAAAATTATAAGTCCACTGATAAAAAAAAATATTTTTGGCTGCCAGGCAAATAGTATTAGGCCATGTAACCAGATCCCTCAAACTTGACAATTTTCTCCATTCCTGAAGTCATGCTACAAAGACAAGGTCTAAAGGCTGATATACAGTTTAGCCACTGCCTTGAAATGAAAAAGATCACTGTGGGACATATAATTGAGGTATCTGCTGCTAGTTCCAGGATGATAGAGAAATATTAATTGAACCAATCAGGAGCAAAAAAGTCAGTCATCTCTCATTCTAAGAGTCTGACTAGATTAAGGGACCAATAAACCAAGATACGTCTCTGAAGTCTTGATTTCAGATTTCAAGAAATCATTAATGGATCTCATCTTTTAAATAGATATCCAGAAACAGAACTGTGTGAGATATTCTCTTTACTGCATCCACAGTTACACTGTAAGTCTCAAGGATTTCTCAGTAACATCGATTGATGGCATCCCTCTTTATTATAGTAAGAGGACTGGATTGTCAGGCATGTTTGGAATTCTTGCTCTTTTAAGAGTTCTGATTTGCATGCCTGGATGGTATGAGTAACATCCTTTATTTCCAGGGCACCAATGTACATTATCTTGTTTGTATTTATAGTGTGATGAATTACCAAGCTCGAAAAAGTTAAGTGTTTAGAAGGTGGGTTTGTTTTAGAAGGTCATCTTGGTGAAAGGTCCAGATTATCCTGACAGAACACCGTTACTGGGTCTCACAGTTTGTTGATATGAGAGCTTGATAGGTCAAAGGCTTATGAGTGATAACAGCAAAGAATTCTCTCATACGTAACTTGAAGTGGTGATAGCACGATAGCCATCAGTCTTGATGAAGATAGTTACTCTGAAATTTTTAGAGACATTACAGGTAGGAAAGTATTTTTCCAGCTGGTGCCCACAGTAGACCTGTGACGCTTAGTCGTCCCACTAGAAGCAAACTGGATTTGGCAAAATTTCAATTCCAGTTCTAGATATACAGCTTCATGGTTGATTTTGATGTCTCATAGAGCTTGAGAGTAGTATGGACTCTTAGTGAGCTGATCATCCTGATATAGACAGATTATAACAGATCTGTCATTTTGTGAAGATCTGACAAATGAAGCCTGAACAAGGAAGCACTGATGATCCAAGAACAAAGGATTTGCCTCTGCGTTAAACAGAGATCTAGTAAGTAGTATGTTATTTCCAGACCCAAAATCTGCTAATCCTCAGTTTACCAGCAAAATTTTCCTGAGGAACAAATCTTTATATTTTTCTTTAATCACAAGAGGATTCAGATTCCTGAGTACCTTCCTCTGGGCTTACTTTGAACCAGAAGTAATGGGTAAATCTTTGTCCAAACCTACTCAGATGAAAAGCCTCTGCTGCTCATTTGGCCAATAAAAGATGATTATCTTTATTATATACTTCATTCCAAAAGTCTAGAATTTAAATGTCAGTTGTGGTAATTCTAGACATTCATTCAGTTTTGGAGGTGACCTCCTACCTGTAAATCCTGTGTATGTCAAGAAGAGCAAATAAATACTTAGGATGCTGGATGGCTATACTGCTGAAATTCAGGCGACTAATTCTTGTACCCATGGCGTTCTGGAGATTCTCCCTTTTTTCTATATCTATACGGGTGGTTTCGAGGTTTGTACCAATCCCCTTTGGAGTACCCTCTGTTGTGATAATGTACTTTCTGATCATGACTATAAAAATATCGATGTTGGTTATAGTATTTGCTGTGGTCTTTATAGTCATTTTCTTTTATACTGTTTTCTTCTGCAACAATGGCATTCACATCTTGTCCAAAGAGGGAAGTGCCATCAAAGGGCAAGTGTGAGATCTTCTCCTGGGTTTTCTTAGTCAGAGATGTAAGTCGGAGCCAGGCTTGCCTTCTGTAGTCTACTGCCATTGCCATAACTCTGACTACAGAGTCCATTATGTCCCTAGTAGTACAAAGCTGCCAAAGGCCTGCATCCATACCATCCGATATTATACATCTTGCTTTTCCACGATCAAACTCTGGGTCATGGACCAGATCCTCCATGTCTTCCCAGAGTTTACGCTGATACTGAGTCATATAGGCCATGTAGCTAGCAGCTCGGGCTGCAATGGAAGCAGCATGGTAGAATCTACAACCCATGACCTCCATTTCTTTTGAGGTAGAATCTAGAGGAGATGCTGCGCTTCCTCTTTTGCTATGCTCTAAAGCTTCTACAATGGGGCCCTCAGCTGGAGGGTTTGGTTGGAAAGGAGAGGTATCCTTGGCCACAGGATATACCCTGTGTCCCATAAAAGAAGAAGGATGGCAATCAGCTGGGTCTTTAAAAACCTCAGTGGTGGCAATTCTTAGGAGAGGATGCAATGGAGGAACCAAACGTTTTTTAGAGGTCACATAATCAGGTTTCCCGTCACATGATTCTCCTTCAGATTGTAACGTTACTCTCTTTATAACACCTCTCTGTTCCATTCTCTTCAAAAGACCCGTGAAACTAGTCTGACTGGGGTCAGCTGGCTGCCCTTTGTCATCAGCTGACGGGGATTTGCAGTCAGCTTCTTCTTCAACTGTGGATAAATTTTCTTCCTTGGAGGTGATGTCCCAAGGTACTGAGGAGTTCTCACTTGGTCTAGAATGATGAAATCTGAAACAACTCCTGGACTGCAGATCACGTATCACTCGGGACATCTCAGCCACTTGTGTCTGGAGATAGAGGATGGCATCCTGTCCATGCTGGGAAGATGAAGACTCTGGAGAGACATCCTCCTTGACCTCTGAAGGGACCAAAGATTCTTGGGGGACCAGAAGTGGAGATGAAGGCAGAGTCTGATAATTTTGTGATGACTTAAGTGTCTCTGTCTCAGAGATCTTAACATCTGAATTATTTTGATCATTTTTCTGGTTCTCCAGTGGGTTCTCAACAGAAGAAGGTTGAGAAACTATCCTTTGTGGACTGCTGGTGCAACTCCCAGAGGAGCTGCTGTTTCCAATGGGAAGAGGAACACTGCAGCTAGAGCACATTTCTGGGCGATGATTCTCAGAGGATGGCACCTTAGACTCAGGCATTCTCTGGGTTATCCACATGAACAAGAAAACCAAGGAAGAAAAAAAAATGCTTTTAATACGTTAACTTTCAAGTGCAGAGATGCATGTCCAGTAAGTAGAATTCAATTTTTTTTAATTATTATAATTAACAATGAAAGATGCAATCCACTATAGGTCAGCAAGGGGTTCCCAGAAATCAAATCCACAAGCTTCACTTTCCCAAAAACCCAATACCAATCACCTGGCACTCTGTCTCTAAAAAAAGAGAGTACAAACAACCTGGTGGTGCCATCCTAGCTTGCTGCTTGGTCCCATGCTAGGATAAGAAAAAGTGGTGAGACCACTGGTGATGATAATATTTTTTAAAAATCCCATTTAACATATTTAAGTCAATAAGTAGGAGCTAATAATTGCAGAGAGAACTTGGGGAAAGTTTCACTGAGAAAAAAATAGATTCTTCTAAAAGTCCTCCATTGCAGAATCACTTTTAAACCCCTTTAATAAGTCTCTCGTTCACTCTCCATGAATAAACAGAACTTTCCAGTTGCACGGTCCTGGTATATAATTTTCAAGGAGCTTACATATATTTCTGTTACCTCATTTCATCCTCACAACAACCCTGTGAGGTAGGTACTATTCTTATTTGATAAAGAAACTAAGGTTAAAAAGTTACTTAATTTATCCAAAGTGACAGAATTAATAAGGAGTAAAGCTGAGAACAAAATCTAGGTATTTTGATTCCAGATCCAAGTCTCAATTCCCTACTATCACAAAGCAAAAAGCTTTTGATCACCTTGAACAAGAGCCAGGAGTTCTCTAATCCATCAAGTAAATAGCCTATTAATAGCAATTCGGTCTACAAATGAAAGACAAGACTGCTACAAAAAGCTCAACTAATTTGGTTCTCAAAGTAAGGAAAGTATTAGTTTAGGGGTCAAACTCACGTCCAAAAAAAATCATATGTAAAAGAGAAAACTTCAAATATATGGGGGATAGAGGAGGTTAAAAGATATGACAACTGAAGTCATTTATCACCTATAACCCTTCCCCACATGCCATTTTCTAAAGGATCTTCGCATATCTTTTCTTCCAAGATAAAACAAATTTTCTGTGGTCACATGGTTATAGATGAAAAGAATCCAGTTATATAGGGCACCTGAAGAGAGACAGGAAAGGAGAAGGACACAGGAGCCAAAAAACTTGCAGTTTTTATTCCATTTCCCTTTTATCAGATATCACCTCCAAGGCTTAGAACTTCCATGTGTCATGTCATCCTTTCACACCCTCATTGAAAGCAGAGGAACAAAACCGAAAGTAGGAGATATTCTGGGCAAAGAACTCCTTGGACTACCTATCATGGCGCATTCTAACAGTAATGGGCCATTCTGTAAAGCACTAAACACAGCCACCCACAATTTAATAACTCTCTTTAGAGAATGCCTCTTAAATGACAGGACTAAAGAAATGAAAATCAAATATAATGTACTTACATCACTATGAGAGGTGCTAGGCTCTTCATCATCACTGCTGACCAGATCAATGTATTCAAGAACAGGTCTCAGTGGTCCTTCCTATGAAAGAATTGAGCAAATTAACAATTCATGAACAGTTATTCAAACTAAACTAGCATTTAAAAGAATCATATTTGTTAGGATCGGCAAGAATTCCTCTGACGAAGACACCTTATGACTGGCAGAAAATAATCAGAATAAATGCAGAGAAAAATATTCAGAGTATATATTGGGTTGGCCAAAAAGTCTATTACATTTTTTCGATAAAACAGAAGACTCACTTACAATTTTCACCAATAACTTTCACTGATTTGGATATTTTGAGTACGCTGGCTACCTCCTGCTATTGATTTCTAGTGAGTAGGGGCCAGCGGTGCTGCTAAACACCTTCCAATGCATACAACAGCCCCACAGCAAAGAATTATTTGACCAAAATGTCAATAGTATCAAGAAACTTCGCAAACCACTTTTGACATGTTCAATCAGTCACAGCACCTTCTCCACACACTGCACAAATCTTCTTTGTGTTTCAGTTGCATTTTTACCTTTCTTGAAATAATAATACATAATACACTGAAAATGCTGTGTATTTTTTTCAATCTTCAATATTAAAATAGCTGCACAAAAATTCACCAATTTTGTTAAGTTTTTTTAAAATGCATGCTGATATGACAGCTGTCACCATACAATCTAACAAAATTGTTTCGAATGAAGTTAAAGACAACTAAGCACTACTAGAGCAATCATATGGAAAACATGTAACAGACTTTTTGGCCAACTAAAATATGAATATGATGAAGAGACCTAGAAGGAAGAGGCTAATATCAGTAAGATTATTAGGACTGTGTCAATTCCTTGGGGAAAGGATGATTAATATAGAAACAAGCTATAAGGGCATAGATATTATGATCAAATGCTTTTCAAATGGAATGGGTAGCAATGATTTGTTAGATATCCAAGCTTAAAATCCTGGAGTTCTCTGACCAATAACTCTTTTTTATCTCCCACTTCTATAGAGTCAAACATTAAACCTCATTCTTCTCCATCCTTTCTTTCCATCTATACTGACTCTATAATGAACCCAGCCTGAATGCTAGGCTTAAAAGCCTTGATTTTATTCCACAGACAAAGAGAATCAATAAATACTAAAACAGGAGTAACAGCCTTGACCTGTGTGGCTCAGTTGGTTGGATGTCATTCCGCAAAGCAAAAGGTTGCTGGTTCATTTGCAGTAAGGGTACATGCCTGGGTTGTGGGTTTTGTCCCTGGTAGGGGCACGTATGAGAGGAAACCAATCAGTGTTTATCTCCCTCCCTTCCTCCTTTCCCCTCTCTAAAATACATGAATAAAATCTTTTTAAAAATTAACAGAAAATAAAATGATAGTGACATTATTCGAGAGTTCTGCTTTAAGAAGATTAATCACATAAAGAAGAATAAGGAGTAGGGAAAGCCGAACAATTAATCAGTACAGAGATAAAACAATGTAGAACTAAAATAGTGGTGATGGCAAGAATTGTCCTGTGGTGCATATACAAGAGAGTACATGGGTATAATGAGAGGAAAAAACATTGGCAATACAAAACAAAACCCCAACAATAACCAGAAATCAAAGTGGTACCGAAATTTTCAAGTTTGGGTGACTAGAAGGATGCTAATGCCATAAATATAAATTTGGAATAAAAACACAAAGCTGGTATTCTTTCACACATGATTTGATATGCCAAAGGTACACAGAAGTATTTGGCAGATAGCTGAAAATGCAGACCGGCAATCTGGATGTATGAACATAACTGATAACAGAGATTTGGGAGGGGCTCCCCTAAAAGACCATTAACTCTAGTTTTAAACTGAAACTATGTTGTGAAAGAATAAAGCAAAGAGCAGAAGAGATTCCAGAAGGCTCTTGAGGAAATGCTAGAATTTTAGGATTCAAGGAAGAAGAGCTAAGTAGGAAATCAGAGATTGGAAAAGGATGAGAGAATTCATAAACTCAAAGAAGCTAAAGATAGAATAAACCTCAACAAAAAGTTATCAATGTTAAATGAAGCCAAAAACACCGACAAAAAAAAAAAAGCCACTGAATCTGGCAACAGATGTTAAAATGCCTTTGCGAGAGCAACTATCAAGAAAGTAGTAAGTGTAGAAGCCATTCTAATCAAAAAATTAAGTAGAAAATAAGGCAGTACAGATGAGTAAAGAGTATTTCTTGAAAAAAAATCTAGTATGTTGAGAACAAGAGAAAGGAACACAGGAGGAGAATATGGCTGAGGGAAAGATTTCTTATGATACAGAAAACTGACTTGTCAAGCCAAAGTGATTAATTCAGTGGAAAAACGAACAGAAAAAGACTCGAGTCTGGAGACAGAAGCTAAGATCTAGTTGAAGATCCTGAAAGAAGCATCCAGTCTCAACGACAGCAGTTTTTGCAGACTACAGTTTCTCTGCAGGCAAACTGTTCACCTTGCAAGGTACTGATCCAGCCACCAAGATAAAACCAGAAAGCAAGACGTCTGGGTAGAAATCATGTAATAAAGTAATTGGGATTTTTGCCTAAACGGTAAAAATGCAAGTTTAAAAAAGAGGAAAAGAAAACAGATATTCTCCAATGTGTAGTCAACAGAAATGCATCACCTACTTTAAGACAAAAATCTACCACTGGTATTAAATTCTCAAAATCATACGCAATCTAAGAAGGAAGTAGAGGAGTTAAAAACAGCTTCTACTGTCCATGTAATTACCTGAGTTTACCCTCTCCAAGAAATGTGCATTAGATAATTTTATTACATACCCACAGAAATAGCGCACCAAAAAGAGTTCTCAGCTTACCAGAAATACAGAGGTAGAGGTGGAACTTCCATGAACAGATAGTAGGTACAGAAATAAGGGAGATGAAAGAAAGTATATAACAGGGCACAAAGTAAAAAGTAGAATGGGCAGGAAAAGACAGAATACAGAAACTGGCCACAAACAGGATTAAAAAGTAAATGTAGAAATAGTATAAGAGGCCTGGCTGGTGTAGCTCAGTGGATTGAGTGCGGGCTGGGAACCAAGCAGTCCCGGTTCAATTCCCAGTCGGGGCACATGCCTGGGTTGCAGGCCAGGTCCCCAGTGGGGGCCATGTGAGAGGCAACCATACATTGCTGTTTCTCTCCCTCTCTTTCTCTTTCCCCTCTCTCTAAAAATAAATAAATAAAATCTTTAAAAAAAAAAAAAAGAAAGAAATAGTATAAGAGGCAGGATTAAAAACAGACTACCAGAAATTTACTATTGGAATCAACCCTTAGAATGATACACACAACTAAACAATGGCAACTTCATATAATTCACACTAATTAAAAACATAAAAAGAATCAAGGTAGGAGATCGAAAAGTAAGAAAAGGCAGGAGTCACTTAGAATATTTATTATTCACTGAATAAATAATTATGAAGTTGTAAGTGACAGAATGGCAAAAAGAGAAGACGGGTCTGAGACCTCCCTTTAAGGCAAAGAGGCTGAGTGGAAAAATAAGAGAAGTATCCTACAGGAAAATATTTTATAAACAAATACTATACACTTCAGCTAATTTCAACAGTGAATATGGGAAAACTTCCACCATAATAAGGGAGTCAAAACATTTTAGTACTGCATTTATTTTCCTATTAATTGATAACATTTGTCATTGTGCCCTGTACAGGGATTGTGCTAAACTATGCATGCACTTGATTTTATTTAATCTCCACAATTACCTGACAAGGTTAAATACTGAATTACTGTTATCCCACTTAACAAATGTGAAAACTAAGCGAGGTATACCTGGTTCTCTAAACACAGAATTGACTGTGTGGTCAAAGCAACTGAGGTATTCAAAATATACATATACGTACTATTTTTATTTATTTTTTAAAAAACACTTTATTTATTTATTTTTAGAGAGAAAGAGAGGGAGAGAAACATCAGTGTGTGGTTGCCTCTCACACCCCCTTCTAGGGATCAGGCCTGCAACCCAGGCATGTGCCCTGACTGGGAACTGAAACCGAAACTCTTTGGTTTATAGTTCAGCGCTCAATCCACTGAGCCACACCAGCCAGGGCTATATGTACTATTTTTAAATCCGTGCTTATTACCTAAGTTTCTGAGATAAGACACTTGTCAATAAGAAAAAAAGGACTACCTGCTATTATCCCCAACACAGAGTAACTCAGAACAGTGACAAAAAAATAAGTTAACTCTACTAAAAAAGCAAAAAGCAATGTTTATAATACAAAGACCAAGAAGAAATAAATCCTTGTATTTATAATGACTGCTCATACCCTAAACAACTATAAATGCACTTGGCCCTCCATTTACAAGGTATTTTATTTGAATTTGCTCCGTTTATCAACTAGTAAACCATCATTTTCATCTGCTCTGCACCAATAACAAAACCCAAGGATTCTACTTCCAAGGCCACACAATTTAGGGGCAGGAGTACAGACATAAGCAAAATAGATCAGGAACACCGCTGTATTAACTAAATTAAGTTTTTTGAAAAATTAAGTAAAAAAAGGGTTTCATTCCTGTTATTAGAACACCAATTCTCATATCAAAACATCAACTGCTTACTAATTGAACAGTGATGCCAACACACGAAGATACGGTATGCAAAAAAAAAATTTACTCCAGTCTAAAACAAACACGGATTTAAAACAGATGCAAAAACCTAATCTAAAACACTATGTAATTCATTTTTTCCACATACAGAAGTTAGGGACATAGTTTACTTCTGCAGTCCTGCCCAGTTCTAAAATTTCGAATGGTTCCCAATTTCCCACTATAAGTTTATATTTAGCCCACAATTCAAGATCTATACTATCTGGACCACCATCCTTTCCTCTCACATTTAAAAACATTTTTTTTAAATTTACCAGAACTACATAAATCCTGCTTTCCCAATTTTGATGTCTTTCCTTATTTCTTCTCAAAATGACATTTTAAACACATACGAATACTAAATGCTATTTATGCCGAAGTAATAAACTGAAAGTCGTTTTTTAAAGCACCATGTTCTTTTTATAAAAGAACTTTCTACTAGAACTATTTACATAGTTCTCATCTATTTCATCTCCCACACTGAAATACTGATACTTATGGGTAGGATATATTTCCAGTAATATTTATAGCTCTACTGTACTTAATTCATGACTTTGCATATTATGAGCTCTAACATTATTTTTATTAAGTTCATTACAGTCCTAAGACACCCAGACAAAAGATATCCTAATTTTTTTTTCCTATGACCCATTCTACAGCAGGTAAAGTATTATCACTTGACCTATGCGCTCAAGTTATTTATGAAATTATACCTCAATTTCCTTTACTATTTTCACATGTTCAATGATTCTACAATAAACCAATAATCTTAGCTGAAACCTAAATCTCATGTGCTGGTCTCAAGATTATGATAGGCTGCCTCAGCAGTTTCTTAATAGCTTTGTATCCAGAGTAGCACTGTGAAAAATCATGTCATCAGCTCTTAGCTAAAACAGTTTTGGGAAGTCTATTAAAATATCCACTTTCAAAGAAAGACATAAAGATGGTTGGATAAAGATTCATTTTACTAAAATAAACAGGAAATGAGAGAAAAAGATCTAAATGAAAAATTTTTGTTATGGTAACATTCTGTTTCTTGATTTGAGCACTGTTTACACAGGTGTATTGGCTTTGCAAAAATCAAACAATACACTTATGAATTGTGTTCTGTTTTACATTTTAATAAAATATTGGGTTGGCCAAAAAGTTCATTTAGTTTTTTCCATAAACTAAAAGACACATTTTTAATTTTCACCAATAACTTCATTGATTTGGATATTTTGAGTATGCCGGCTACCTCCTGCTACTGGCTTCAAGTGGGTAGAGGCCAGGGATGCTGCTAAGCATCTTCCAATCCATAAGACAGCCCCACAACAAAGAATTATTTCGCCAAAATGTCAATAGTACCAAGAAACTTTGCAAACCACTTTTGACACATTTGACTGGTCATAGCACCTTCTCCATACACGGCACAAATCTCTTTTTGCATTCCAGTTGCAGTTTTACCTTTCTTGAAATAATAATACCTAATACGCCAAAAATGTGTATCTTCTTCAATCTTCAATATTAAAATGGTTGCACAAAAATTCACCAATTCTGACTGTCTTTTAAATGCACGCTGATATGACAGCTGTCACAATACAACCTAACAAAATTGTTTCAAATGAAGTTAAAGACAACTATGCACTACTACAGCAATAGTACCAAAAAAAGTAACTGACTTTTTGGCCAATGCAATATAAACAAAAAGGGTTATTTTGAACGTCCACATTTATATTTTTCCTTTCTTTCAGCATGCTGTTCAGTTTCAGACTCTGTATTTTGGAAACCACAGAAAGACTGCTGTGTACCACATGGATTGAAGATGAGAAAATTTAATTAACAACAAACTAAGAAATCCAAACCAGAGTAAATCAAGAAATGACATCATAATGCTCTTTTTGTAGCTGAATAAATCTTAAGCAAAGAACTGTTTATTATTTTTATTGGATAAGCATTACCTGGAGGAGTTAAGTATAAGATTAGGTGACAGAAAGAAATAGAAGGTTCCATCTCTAAATGTATTTTAAAATAGAATTAAGGTATCATTGTCATTTAAGTGTTATCACTAAAAAGAGAGGGAATGTTTTTAACAGGTTTCTTCTAGGATTATAATTGCACTTGATACATATAATTCATTTCTCCATGTGGAACTATCAAATCTTTGAAACTATATTAGAAAACTGGCATAAATATAAATGTATCAAGCTCGATACGCAAAACACTGATTGTATGTTTTTTATTCTAGATGCATAGATTAATAAGTTCCCTACATTTAAAATAAAATTTCAAGAATATTTTTAAACTTCAACTTAATACAAGCGTATATTAGTTACAAGCTACAATTCTTCATTCTAGAGTACAAAAACATATATTTTCCAAATCTTATTTTAGTAGATTCCATCTGTGACTTTCAAACTAAGACATGGGGCTCATAAAGTAGTGTGTCATTCTTACTTATATTTACACAAAATATCAAGATACTCTCCATTCACAAATATATCAATATTCAGGAAGAACCTGAAATATCTGTCCTAAAGAGCCATGGAATCCTGTTACCAAACATACTTTAGTCTACAGTGACTGAAGGGACAGGATACAATTCTTCTAAGCAGCCCCCACCCCAAAACCTCAAAAGTTTAAAATGAGAAAGAGTGCCATATATATATACACTAGCACTGGAGAACAAGCATGAAATGATCTTGTGAAAGACTCCTACACAAACCCATTAAAACACAATATAGTAATGGATTGTCAAAATGGCCCTAATGTTGACATACTAGATGACACTGTTTAATAACCAGTTTTACTAAATTGTCCCAACGAATACAAATACACATCAAACACTGTTAAATAAAAATTATACACCTTTAATAGCAAACCTCAACTATAGTATTCAGAGTAGTTTAGAGTAAAGATATTCTCTAGGTAAGATACTACTTTACCCATATTACTTTATACTTTGTTATACTTTACAGTTGCAGGGGCCAAATGTAATTTTGACTCCGTAACAATTACGGAGTAGTTACATTGATACAGTTCAAAAATTATTTCGGCCCTTTGAAGGCAACTGCGAGGCAGATGTGGCCCCTGGTGAAAATGAGTTTGATAATCCTGTTTTAAAGTATATCTTGTTATATTTTAAAAGTTTTGGGTGAAAATCATCCCAAAATACATCATACCCACTATTTCCCTAAATCAATTATTTACAAAGAGTGGTTCAGAGACTCATCTGTCCTTGTATTTTTCCAAAATGAAGATTCCTAGGCCCACATTCAAATTCTGTAGGTACAGAGTAAGGCTTAGGAATCTACACTTACTAATGCTTGAAAACTGTCTCCAAGGAAATAAAGTCAAAAAATACTATATAGTAAGTTCCTGGTGATGCAAGGATCTTCACTGCGGACATCAATTGTTGTACTATGCTGTAACATCCTGACCTCAGAAATTAGTAAGACCTTCAAGCTATCTGCTTCCACATAATGAAGCTACCGGAATCCTCAGGCTTTGAGTTCTTACAACACCCCTGTTTTCCCCATACTTCCTCATCATTAGCTGTCCCTGCTCCCTCACCTGTCTTAGAAGACACTCTTGCCCCATTTCAATACACAGTCTGAAGAGACCAGAACTTTGTGTCGATTGAGTATAAAATGGCTCTGTAGGAAGGAACGAGAAGAGTGATTAAGCTACAACATGTACTTAACCAACAGGCCTTGTGATGGCTGCTGCGTCTGCTCAGGGCCCTCTTTTGGTCCATTTCCTAATCCTGTGCCATGCTCTACACTGTCTGGTACCTTAGACGTGCGAACATATTTGTTGGATGATGAACGAACAGGTGAGGTGCAGTCTCGTGATCGCTTACCACGCAGGCTTTGACTCTGGGAAAAACCCGAATATCGTTGCTACTTACACAAACAAACTGAATGTCATCTTCATTTTCATCCGTTGTGGACTCAGTTGCCTCAGGCCCAGCTGGAGGAACGGATTCTATTATCTACAAAAATAAGCCAAAACATGCTTATCTGTACAGCCACAAATTTGCAGGAGATTTTCCCCAAAAGGACGAGCTTTAAAGGAAACCTAACGGCACAATTCCACACAAACCCGACTAAGAACAGAATTCGATGGAGTCGGATTATGCCTCTGCATACGTGGAGCTGTAAGGACCAGACAGCGAAAGCCAGGATCTGGCTTCTCCAGATTTCCCCATCTGCTCGAGAACGAGGGACGCAGGCTAGGCAAGCCTGTCCGCCGAGCAGCAGCAACAAGAAACTCAGAGCGGGTGCTGGGGCCCGGGGGCGGCTGGGCGGCCATTGTTGCTGCTGGCTCCTGGCTCAGACCAGCACAGTCCCCAACGCCAAGCTCGGCCCCAGAAGCTGAGGGGATCGCCCCTCCGCTGTAGCTGAGCACCAGGCCTCACACCCAACCAAATACAAAAGCCTTCGTGGTTCGCCTACTCACCTCTGACCCTGGGTCTCCCATTTCTCCGACGGCCTAACTGACAGCACCGCTGCTCCTGCTGTCCCTGCAGCCACCGCTGTCGCTGTTGTCCCCGCAGACACGGATACCGCCACGACCTCCCTTCCCGCCCAGCACCGCTCTGCGCTGCCGTGACCCGCCCCTGCGTGAGCGCCGACGCCGCCTGACGCCGCCGCTAGCGGAAAGAGGTGCAAAACCGCTTCAGAAGGAGGAGCGGCCAGCTCTGGCCTGATATCCTCCGGAGCCTCTTTCCCACAATCCCCACCTTCCCCAAGCCGCGCAGGACTCTGGGAGTTGTAGTTCTCTCGGCGTCCGTGGATGCCCAAGCGTAGGTGGAAAAGAGCGAGAAAGTACCCTAAGGCACAAAGCATGTCTTTCGCCATGGTGACGTCACAGCAGTTCAGCCGAGCGGTGGGTGGGCTAGGTACTATTTAATAGAGAAGGGCGGGGACAAGGATGTGAGGAAGATTTCCAGCTGGATTTTGTTAGGTTGTGGGCATAAAGGCAGTGTTGGAGACTACTCATTTTTTTCTTGTCTTTTTTGTTTCTTTGTTTAACGGAGGGTCAGGAAAGTAGAGGTTTAGCTGAACTGTAAGATCGTAAAAGAAATCTGTTGTGTCTTTACTCAACTGCTCCCAAGCTTCAGTCTCCCAGACACAGCATGTAATTAATACAACCTAGGAAGAAAATTGAGGATCAGATTTCCAGTCTCCAGGTTAGCTTGAAGAAAACTGGCAAAGCTAGAGAGCCCAGGGTCCAATAGCACAGGAAGCCGAGGCTGAGCTAACTTTGTCACTAAGCCCTAGACCCGTGATACTAACGTATTTTTAAAAGATGTTCTCAATTATTACCATCGTAAAAATAAAATAGTTGACCTTTTTACAAGTTTCACACTCAGAAATTGGTCCTATAAAATAATTCACTCATGTTCAACTATGTGTTTTTAATTTTTTTTCACTTAACGCCTTACCATAAAAGGCCTTTTATACACACCAACTGCCAAAGGTTTTGAAAAGAATTCAAATTGGAAAATTCTTTTAAATCTTACATTCCTGTTTTTATCTGTAGGTATACAAACCTATATCATATGATCAACTCACTTATGCTTGCAGTAATTATTGCTTACTACTTGATATTTTCTGCATTTCCTTCAGGTGCTTTATGACTTCAGTTGCTTTTCTTCCTAGTCAGTTTGAGAAATTTAGGATCAAATTGAGAATGAGAAACCTGCCTATTGCGTTCCTCAAAAGCTACATGTAAATGTCTAGAACATTTAAATGTCTAGGTAAAACTTGTATTTAAGTTTCTCCTAATGTGCTGGTCAAAGTTTGATGGAACATTTACTTAACAGGATAGAGGTCAGAAGAGTTCACTGGTAAAACTCTCGGAAAGCAAGTGTTAAGTGACTAGAGCCCCAAAATACTCACTTCCTTCAATTCAGGTGTTGTCATTGCAAGGATTTGTCCTGAGGACATAGTTAGGCTGGCTATCTCTGTTTCATTTCCTTCTTTTTCTGGAGTTTTGCTCTGTTCTTTCATTTGGGCCATATTTCTTTGTCCCCTCAATTTGGCAGCTTCCCTGTGTTTGTTTCTGTGTATTAGATAGAGCTGCTTTGACTCCCTATCTTAATATACCTGTTAGTTGTATGGGGAGGAGCCTTAGGTATTTGCCAGGGTGGGGCAACCCACTTCACCACTTTGTGGCTCTGCATGGTGGGAGGGGTTGGAGAGGGGACAATGATGCTGCCTGGCTTCCAGAAGTTTGCCCGGCATTCGCCCATTTCCAGTCACATCACCCACTTCCCATATGCAACTGGCACCCTTCTAGCTGTGACCCTGGTGGGGATTCACAGACTGGGTGGGTTTGCGCATATTCTAGGTATGTGTGGGCCCTTTAAATGGACTCTCCCGAGAAACTGGCAGTTTCTTCTACCACCCCAATCCCTACTGGTTTTTACAGCCAGAAGTTATTAGGCTTTATCTTCCTGGTGCTCTAACTTGTGGCTGCGCGGTCTGGCCTGGGGCTGAGATCATTCACTCCCACGGTAACTTTCCTGATTTGTATCTACTACATGTGAATGCAGGACTGCCCATTCCACCACCATTCCAACTTGTGGCTGCCTCTCTACACCACACTGCGTCCTCTCTGCCCTGAATTTCATGACTGTGTCTTTCCTCTGTGACTCCACCCCTCTTACCCGTTTGGATAAACACATCTTCTTTAACTCCTTGGTTGTTGGATTTCCATACAGTTCAGTTTTCTGGCCATTCTGGCTGTTTTTTGTTTTCAGTTTAGTTGTAATTCTTGTGGTTGCACAAGGAGGCAAATCGGGTCTCCATCTTGACTAGAAGTCTCTATGAGGTAAGATCTTGAAGGGAGCTCATCATTGGATTTGATAACCGCTCTAATTTAATTGTCTTAGATTTGTCCTAAGCAATAATCATAATAGATTTCCTGATATACATTAGAGGTATTATGTTGATGTTCTTCCTTCAACTCATTATATAACAAAGAAGTAATAACTTCCACTTTTGTTTTCATCAGTTTTCTATTTACTTTCTTACTGTTCTTGGTAGATGATTATTTATAGAACCATCTGTCTGAACATTGGCTGCACAGCAGGATTTAAAATTCTGGGGACCTGGTTCTTGTTAAGGGAATGTATCAATAAAGCTCAAGCCTCATTAAGAATCATTATCCAATATTCCTAAATCTCAAAAAAAGAGAAAGTATGGTTAGCATGAGCCTGTAACTTACTTAAGGATCATTCAACTTGGACAAAAGAGTTCATGAATATACAGCACCAAATCCTATTATACATTAGTAAAAGCACAAATACTTCCAATGCAATTCTATTTTTAAGAACTGTATTTGGTTTGGATTAAACGCTCTGGTTTTAAAACCTGGAAACTGGAATGATCTCTTTGACAATGTGTGATAAAGTGAGAAAAAGCTTTATAGGCATTTATTCCAAAACAATATTCTTCCAGGAAGAAGATGGCTTTTATGGAGTCAGTTGTCATCATCATTTCCTGGGAGAATAGGATTAAAACAAACATGTTTTGGTTCTGTAAGAGTATAAAAACTAATCCAGAAGTCTATAGAACAATTTTTTGTTCCTCTCAAGTGTTGTGCATAAAGAAAAT
The DNA here is from genome assembly GCA_004026765.1 of Micronycteris hirsuta. NCBI lineage: Eukaryota > Metazoa > Chordata > Mammalia > Chiroptera > Phyllostomidae > Micronycteris > Micronycteris hirsuta. The sequence continues at coordinate 52,359 of PVJI01005439.1, read as the reverse complement.
AAGCCTGTTGGAGCACAAGGCAAAAGAGAGTGGCTTATTTCTGTGCTTGGTTTGTAAGCACAAGGCACTTTCTCATTAAAGCAAGCTATGCTAATTACTTCCTTAGAATATGGACATTCTCCCTTCGAGCAATAATGTATTTGACCTATGAGGGAACTGAAAACAGTGGGTTTTGGTGCTACTATTACACATTTTGAGTAACTTACAAAATTTCCTACCTCCTGTCTAGAAATATTTGAAGGATCATCATTCACTGTATTTGCATTATAGTAATACTATTCCTCTATGTAATGCTACTGAACAAGAATTCTGACAGTTCAACTTGTAATGGGTTATAAGGGTTTTGAAAAGATCAGGGACATCCCAAAGTATTAGAACTAGTTTGTATTTTTTAAAGGAATTAGTCTATAGCATAGTGTTGACTGTAGATACAATTGTAACAATACTGCTGCCAGGTCATAAATTTTAAGATTTATTTAGCCTCTTTTATGATAATCTCTGTGTTAAAATAATTGTGAAAAAATTTATTTACTGAAGAGTAACTGTGGAGGAATTTAAGTAGTTAAGTAACATAACTAATATTTCTTTCTTCCCACAGCTGGAGAGTGAAAAATTCTAAGCAGAAGACATCTCTGTATGATTTCACACTTACGGAAAAACTATAATAATATGTATTGTCATATTCACTATCTCTATGTATATATACACAGACACATACTTTTTTTTTCTGAATCATTGTAGAGTGTTGTATCATGCCTACTTATCCATTAATATTCAATGTGTAGATCCCAAGAATCAGAACTTTCTTTGACATAAACATAGTACTTATTTAGCCTGCTTGGGCTGCTTTAACAATTTACCATAGATGTCATGGCTTAAAAAATTTATTTCTGACAGTCTGGAGGCTGGAAAATCCAAGATCAAGTTGCCAGCAGAAATCGATTCTTGGTGAGAGCAATCTTTTTGGTTTGCAGTCTTCTTTTATCTTCACACGGTGGACAGCAGAGAAGCAAACTCTCTTGTGTCTTTCTTATAAAAACAATCCCATCATGACTTAATTACCTCCCATCTCCAAATACAGTCCCATTGGGGATTAGGGTTTCAACATGTGAATTTGGAGGAGAGGGACACACTTGTAGTCCATAACAGTACTCTTATCAAAATCTGGAAATTTAACACTGATTTAATACTATTTTTTTAATTACTTTATTGTTGTTCAGTTACAGTTGTCTGCATTTTCTCCCCTCCCCTCCCCCCGACCGAACTCCCTCCCTTGCTTCCACCCTCCCCCTTGGTTTTGTCTATGTGTCCTTTATAGTGGTTCCTGAAAATCCTTCTCCCCACAGTCCCCTCCCCACACCCCTCTGGCTATTGTTAGATTGTTCTTAATTTCAATGTCTCTGGTTATATATTTTTTTCTTTTTTTCTTTTGTTGATTATGTTCCAGTTGAAGGTGAGATCATATGCTATTTGTTCCTCACCGCCTGGCTTGTTTCGCTTAGCATGATGCTCTCCAGTTCCATCCATGCTGTCGCAAAGGATAGGAGCTCCTTCTTTCTCTCTGCTGCATAGAATTCCATTGTGTAAATGTACCATAGTTTCTTGATCCACTCAATTGCTGATGGGTACTTAGGTTGCTTCCAGCACTTGGCTATTGTAAATTGTGCAGCCATGAACACAGGGGTGCATAGGTTCTTTTGGACTGGTGTTTCAGGGCTCTTAGGGTATAATCCCAGCAGTGAAGTTGCTGGGTCAAAAGGCAGTTCCATTTTTAGTTTTCTGAAGAATCCCACACTGTTTTCCACAATGGCTTCACCGGTCTGCATTCCCACCAACACTGCACTAGAGTTCCCTTTTCTCCACATCCTCTCCAACACTTATCTGTTGCTTTGTTGATGATGGCCATTCTGACTGGTGTGAAGTGGTATCTCATTGTGATTTTAATTTGCATCTCTCTGATGGCTAGTGATGTTGAGCATCTTTTCATATGTCTCTGGGCCCTCTGTATGTCCTTCTTAGAGAAGTGTCTGTTCAAGTCTTTTGCCCATTTTTTAATTGGGTTTTTTGTCTTCCTGGAGTGGAGTCATGAGAGTTCTTTATATATTTTGGAGATCAGATCCTTGTCTGAGGTATCATTGGCAAATATGTTTTCCCGTACAGTTGGTTCTCTTTTCATTTTAATGCTGTTTTCTTTAGCCATGCAAAAGCTTTTTAATTTGATGAGGTCCCATTTGTTTAGTCTTTCCTTTATGTCCCTTGCTTTAGGGGACACATCAGTGAAAATGTTGCTGCAGGAAATGTCTGAGATTTTCCTACCGATGTTTTCCTCTAGGACTTTTATCATGTCATAACTTCTATTTCAGTCTTTTGTCCACCTTGAATTTATTTTTGTGTATGGTGTAAGTTGGTGATCGGGTTTCATTTTTTTTGCATGTAGCTGTCCAGATCTCCCAACACCTTTGTTGAAGAGGCTGTTTTTACTCCATTTTATGTTTCCTCACCTTTGTCAAATATTAATTTACCATAGAGACTTGGGTTTATTTCTGGGCTCTCTGTTCTGTTCCACTGGTCTATAAGCCGGTTTTTATGCCAGTACCAGACTGTTTTTATTACAGTGGCCTCATAATACAGTTTGATATCAGGTATTGTCATCCCTCCTGTTTTGTTTTGTTTTGTTTTTCTCAAAATTGCTGCAGCTATTCAGGGTTGTTTATGGTTGCATATAAATTTCTGAAATGTTTGGTCTATATCTGTGAAATATGTCATTGGTACTTTGATAGGGATTGCACTGAATCTATAGATAGCTTTGGGTAGTATGGCCATTCTGATGATGATTTAATACTATTTTTTAACCTACAGTCCTTATCACATTTTATCAGTTGTCCAGTCCAGAATCACACAATGCATTGAGTTGTGTATATCTTTATTTATTCTTCTTTAATTTAGAGCAGTTTTTAAGCCTTTATCTTTCATGATATTGATGTTTTTGAGGCCAATTATTTTACATCCTCAATTTTGGTTTGTCAGAGTTTTTCTCATTAGATTCAAATTGTGCATTACCAGACAAAGTAATATGTGATGTTGAAGTGTTTAAGAGTATCACATCTAGAGGCACATGATGATGGCTATCTGCCCCTCATTGAGAATATTAATTTTTTAAATTTTATTTTTCAATTACAGTTTACATTCAACATTATTTTATATTAATTTCAGGTGTACAGCATGGTGGATAGAAAATCAAGTACTTTACAAAGTGTTCCCTTCTTATTTCTAGTACCCTCCTGGCACCATACGTGGTTATTACAATATTATTGACTGTATCCCTTGTGCTATAATTTACATCCCTATAACTTTTGTGATTACCAATTTGTACTTCTTAATCCCTTCACCTTTTCCACCCAGTCCCCCAACCTCTCTCTCGTCTGGCAACCGAGAATATTAATCAACGAGAATATTAATTTTAATTATCTGCTCAAGGTGTCATCTAGTATCATCACTATGTAGTTTTCCCCCTTAAAACTAGTAAGCAATATGTGGAGATATACTTTCACCACCATGCAAACATCATGCTCCTCATGAAACTTACTGTATTTCCTTATATATAGCATATTCTGATGATTTTTGCCTGCACCAACCTTTATGATAATGTTTACAAAATGGTAATATTTCAACTCTACAATTCTCTCAACTTTTTTTAATGGCTTTTTTTTTTTTTTTTTTTTTTTTTTTTTTTTTTTTTTTTTTTTTTTTTTTTTTTTTTTTTTGGTAATAGAGCCTTACCTTTGCTCTTTAAAAAAATGTTATTGTGTTTTGGCTGGTGTGGCTCAGTGGGTTGAGTGCCAGCCTACAAACCAAAATATCACCAGTTTAATTCCAAGTCAGGGCATATGCTTGGGTTGTGGGTCAGGTCCCCAGTTGGGGGCAAGCAAGAAGCAACCAATCAATGTATCTCTTGCACACTGATTTTTCTGTCCCTCTCTTTCTCCCTCCCTTCCCCTCTTTCTAAAAATAAATAAATAAAATCTTTTAAAAAATGTATTGTAAGTATGAACTCACTGGCTTCCTATTTTTTAATTTTTGTTTTTTAATTGATTTTAGAGAGAGAGGAAGGAAGAGAGGGAGAGAAAGAGAGAGAGAAAGTGAGGAATATTGATGTGTTGTTCCTCATATATTTATTCATTGGTTGCTTCTTGTATGTGCCCTGACTGGGGATTGAACCCACAACCATGGTGTGTTGAGATAATGCTCTAACCAACTGAGCTACCCAGCTAGGGCTGATTTCCTATTTTTTAAAACCTTTTATTACATGATTTTTGTTTTGATGTTTGCACAGAGAATAGAGATACTCAGAATCATGTCAAGAGTCTTCACTGTGTGTTATCTGGTAATCACTTGGTAGATATTAGGGGTTCCAAATATCAGAGATAATTGATTAACAGCTTTTCTTGTTGGTCTACTTTTTCTATCAGGAAACTTACAACACTTATCTTAGAGTTTAGCCATGCTATATATTTATGTTCTGATTAGGGTTTTTTTGTTTGTTTGTTTTTGTTTTTTTAGGTAATTTTACATTCACATGTAGTTGTAATAAATAATATAGAGTACTGCTGGTATAACAGCATGAGGAGCTATGCTGACCTGCTCCCAGGTGAAACTGGTCAAAATTGCATTAAACCATTTAAAGACTATGGAAGTGGTACTAAAGACAAACAGCAAATGAAATATCTATTCAAGAAAATCTATGAAAATTCTGCAACAAAGGCAAGAGTGTATGGTATTTGAACCAAGACCACTTCCTATCACCCCCTCCCAGCTCAGTGAGACAGAGACTCCACTCCAGACTGCTGCAGACAAGAACCAAGGGTTCTCTCTCTACTCCATCACCCCCTACTCACAATCAGAGAATGAGCAGGACATCAGCAGTTTTAATCTTGTCCCCAGATTTGTTGGTGAGGCTATGTCATAGATAAGTGCACTTGACAGAGGTACTCCTTTTCTGTGCAACTGGCACACATGGACCAGAAATTCTACTTCGAACACAGTGCACTGAGAATACTGGGGCCTTTATTACTCTTGCCCTACCTGGTAAGGCGATTCTATGTCAGGAAAGATAAGACCAGAGGAACTCAGGCTAATGCCTCTACTCCTCCACCAAGTGAGCTGAAGCTCCTAGAATAGGATGTTATTAAAAGAGAATTTTGCCATTGTCCTCACCCCTAGCTCCAGAGCCCTGGTTTAGAGATTTTGCCTGGAAGGAAAAGTAGGCTATAAAACAGGTAGCTCCTGATCTCCTCACAGAGGAACTGACTTCATGTGCAATAGACAGTGAAGTTCAACCCCACAGATGCTGTCTACAACACAGGAAATTGTGGTGAAAGGCAATTGGGAGGACATTCAAGATACAAGATAAAACTGTGGCTGCCAAGCTTTCAGGAGAACCAAGGGATAAGATAGCTAAAAAGGAGTCCTCTTAAAGGAAAAAAAAAAATGCAAAGCACTGATCTCAGAAAATATCCCTACCCTGATTGGGTAGCTCAGTTGGTTAGAGCATTGTCCCAAAACATCACACTTGTGGGTTCAATGCCCAGTTGGGGCACCTATAAGAAGCAACCAAGGAATGCATAAATATCACAGCAAATCGATGTTTCTCTCCTCTTCTCTCACTTTAAAATCAATAAAAATTTTAAAACATTTTAAATATTAAAAAAAGTATTTATTCAGAGACACAATTTGATTGCATCACTTTGTAGAATAATTTATCCCCACAGCATTGTTGATGACAATGGAGCAACCAGCAGGAGTTAGTGCATTTTAACTGTTGTGTATGCTTAGGAAAAGAGGAACTCTACCAGAACCAGTGTCATCCCATGGTGACTGTGGAATGTGCTACCTCCCTGAGAAGCAACATACAGGCTTTTTACACTGGGGAGTAGTGGGGAGTAGAAGTCACTAAAATAATCTAGCCAGTCACTAAACAAAGGAGCAAATGAGAATAACAACTCCTGGAGGAGAGTATACAGAGCTGCTACACTGTTATCTAAAATGTGCAGTTTCCAACAACAGAAGGCAAGCAAAGGAACAGAAAAGTATCACCCATACACCTGGAAAAAGCAGGCAGCAGAAACTGACTGTGAGAATGGATTTGTAAGAAAAAGACTTCAAAGTAGCTATTGTACACGTGTCCATATGTCCACAGAACTACAAGAAAACATGACTAAGAAGTAAAAGGGACTCGACTTCCAGTCAAAATGGTGGCATAGGCAGACGTAGCTCACCTCTTTGCACAACCATATCTAAATTACAGCTGAAATATAGAACAACCATCATTCAGGAACATCAGAAATTGAGCTGAATAGAAATCTGACAACTGCAGAATTAAAGAAAACACATCCATCCAGATTGGTAGGAGGGATGCAGATGCAGAATGGGCTGGTCCCACACCCATGTGGATAAAAATTCGGGAGGTTTATCTTGGGAGCAAGGAGTCCCAGACCCACACCAGGCTCCCCAGGACAGGATTCCATTGCCAGGAAGATAAGTCCCCACAACTTCTGGCTGCAAAAACTAGTAGGGATTGAGTTGGTGGAAGGAACTGCTAGAGCCCCAAGCAATTCCTCTTACAGAACCCACACACAGACTCACCAACTCAGACGCACTCCTTCTGAGCTCCAGAACCAGGGTGGCAGCTTGAAAAGCACCAGTGGTGTACAGGGAGAGACAGAAGTATTTGGCATCAAGATGAGCAGAGGCCATTGTCCCTTAGCTAAACCCTCTTCCCACAGAGCCGGCCACCTGGTGCCATATCTGAGACTCTATCAACCTGCCTTGGAGATCCCCAGAGACTCAATCCCACCCAACTGGTGGGCCTACTCAAGCTTCTTTTCTGTAAGAATGGTTGGTCTTGGCTCCTAAATCCTATTAAACAAGCAACAGCTGGCTACAGCGAACCCCAGGCCCAGCACTAGCAGCAGCCAGCCTAGATTCACAGCTTGGCTTTGCCTGGGAATCTCCAAGCCCAGCACAAGTAGCAGCCATCTCAGATTGCTTTACAGCTCAGGCAGAGTGCCCTGGGAAAAACACAGGTTGGGGCTGACCTTGGCCTGTACCATCAGGGAAAACCCAGGGCCAACGCATCTAGTGGACAGCTATATACCACATCAGAGCACCACCACCCTGCCCCTGCATAGCTGATCCTTCACAGAGGGTAGAGAGTGGCAGTCAGTGGTCACAGCCAATCCTTGCAGCTGACCTGGGTAAATCCCTCCCACTGATCTGCCAGCAGCAACCAAGGATCAACTACAAGAAGATGGTGTACACCCTGAGTACACACAAGGACACACAAAGGGCACACCTTGAGTACCCAGCTTGGGTGATAGGGAGGCTGTGCCACTGGACCCTACAGGAGAGCAACCTACTACATTAGGCCACACTACTGAGACAGGGAGTCATAGCAGCTCTATCTAATATACAGAAAGAAACACAGGGAGGCTGTCAAAATGAGGAGATAAAGAAACATGGCCCAAATGGAAAAACAGAACAAAACTCCAGCAAAAGAGCTAAACAAAATGGAGATAACCAATCTATCAGATGCAGAGTTCAAAACACTGTCTGTAAGGATGCTTAAGGAATTCAGTGAGAACCTTAGCAGCATAAAAAAAAATCTAGTCAGAAACGAAGTCTATACTAATTAAAATAAAGAACAATTTACAGGGAAACAATAGTAAGTGGATGAAGCCGAGAATCAAATCAATGATTTGGAACATAAGGACACAAAAGAACAACCATGCAGAGCAATAAGAAGAAAAAAAGAATCCAAAAATATGAGGATGGTATAAACAGCCTCTGGGACAACTTCAAGAGATACAAAGTTTGCATCATAGGGGTGCCAGAAGGAGATGAGAAAGAGCAAGAAATTGGAAATCTATCTGAAAAAAATAGTGAAAGAAAACTTCCCTAATTTGGTGAAGAAAGTAGACATGCAAGTCCAGGAAACACAGAGTCCCAATTATAATGGATGCAAAGAGGCCCACTCCAAGATACATCATAATTAAAATGCAAAAGGTTAAAGATAAAGAGAGAATCTTAAAAGCAGCCAGAGAAAAGAAGTTAGTTACCAGGTGGTTGCCAGATGGGAAGGGGGAAGGGGACAAGGGGTGAAGAGGTGAGGGGATTAAGAAGTACAAATAGGTAGTTACAGAATGGCCGTGGGGATGTAAAGTACAGTAGAGGAAATGGAGCAGCCAAAGAACCTATACACGTGACCCGTGGACATGAGCAATGGTGGGCATTGTCTGAGAGAGTGGGGGCCCTAGGTGGAAGGAGGCAAAGAGGGGAAAAAAACAGGATAACTGTAATAGCATAATCAGTGAAATACAATTTTTAAAAAAAATAAAAGAAGGTATGATGACAATGTCACATCATATGAATAAAGAGATGTTAAAGAATCAGGCAAGGAGCAGAAGGGGGATATGGAGGAGGAAGAGGAGGTACAGAGAGGGGGAGATCGTCCAAACCTCGGGAAGATGGAGGTGGAAAGGAAGTAGGTATAAGTGAGAGCATGTGACAGGCGGTATGGAGATCAGGATGACAAGAGTTCGAAAAACTCCTGAATGTAAGGACTGTCAGATCATTTCTTAAGACGGCAACAGTACAGGTCAAGTTGGAGGATAGTATTATAGTTAAGAGATCTGTTCATGGGCCAGACCTCCTGATCACCTGGTTTGTACTGGGGCCAGGCCGTATTGCAATAGAAAATCAAGGCCCAGAGCCTTCAAGTTCTTAAAGAGACATCCTAGTGGGGAGTCCTTGGGTGGGGTCAATTGAATACTGCCCATGGTGAGAACTACCAGAAAGAAAGAGGAGGACATCTCGGGGATGGAAACATGCTGAGGGAGCGAACGGTCTGAGAGGGGCATCCCCAACTCTGATGATCTAGACAGGTCTGACCCCAGGAATCAAACATCCCTGAGTCCAAGGTCAGACCGAAACTGCAGAGATCTGTCCTAGAGTCAGGTGTCCCTGAGTCATAGGACAAGATCAAGATTAGAAGGGAGACAGTCAAGAGGCATCCCTCATGGCCAAATCCGGGAGGAAAGCAATAGGCCCATGAACAGGGCATGACTAGAAAACTATTGCCTTCGTTTATATGAATGTCAGTGGCCCGAGATCCAGAGAGACTTAGCGATCACTGGCCAAGAAGGTGGGTGAGGAGGAGGCTGTCTACAGAGTCCAGAGAGATGGAAAAGCATTTGAATCCTCTCTCTGATTACACTGGCCCTGAGGGGGGTGGGTTTTGAGCTTTTATTGGATTATAAAGGGTGGGTCGCTGTTGTGTGGCTGCGGGGCTGTGAGGGGTGTTGCAACACGGGTGGTTTCAGCTGGTTTTGCTGCAGTTTGCTCCAATGTTACCTCTTGCCTGTGGCTGTGGGGAGTGGTTAGTCACATTCTGTTCCTGCTTTTCCAGTAATCTTCCAGTCCTGAGAACCTAAGCTCAGAAGAGTAAAATGGCAGTAACGTTTAACAAGGTCACAGGCCTGCTAGGCAAATGATGCCACAAGGGCAAATGGCACTAGTTTCATCCTTTCATGTGACCCCTTTCATCCGCAGTCATCAGGTAAGTGCAAATCAAAACCACAATGAGATACCACTTCCTGCCCTTTCCACTTTGGAAAATAGTGTGGCAGTTCCTCAAATGATTAAACAGAAGAGTTACCATATGGCCCCCCAATTCCACTCCCAGATATATACACAGGAGAAGTGAAACCTTGTCCATACAAAAACTTGTCCAGGAATGTTTACAGCAGCATGATTCACTATAGACAAGGGGTGGAAACAACCCAAATATATCCATCAACTAATGAATGGATAAATAAAATGTAGAAAATGGAATACAGTAGTCCTCCCCCTGCCTTTTCTATAGTTTTGCTTTTTCTGCGGTTTTTGATTACCTATAGTCTATAAAATTAAATGAATCTTAAAATATTCAATGAAAATATTCAATGAAAAATTTCAGAAATAAAAAACTCAGCCCTAGCTGGTGTAGCTCAGTGGATTGAGCGTGGGCTGCGAACCAAAGGGTTGCCGGTTCAATTCTCAGTCAGGGCACATGCCTGGGTTGTGGGCCAGGTCCCCAGGGAAGGCCGTGTGAGAGGCAACCATACATTGCTGTTTCTCTCCCTCTTTCTCTCTCCTTTCCCTTCTGTCCAAAAATAAAATAAATAAAATCTTTAAAAAAAAGAGAAAGAAATAAACAACTCATAAGTTTTCAATTGTACATCGTTCTGACTAGTCTAATGAAATCTTGGACTGTCCTACTCCATCCATCCTGCCTGGGATGTGAATCATCCCTCTGTCCACATATCCAGGCGCTATACACTAGCTGCCCATTAGTCACTTAGTAGCTTCTTGGTTATCAGACTGACTGTCACAGTATCACAGTGTTTATGTTCATGTAACTCTTATTGTACTTAATGCCCCCATAGTGCTAGAGTAGCAATGACACTGACAATTCAGAAATGCCAAAGACAAGACATAAAATGCTTCTGTTAAGTGAAAAAGTATGATGTATAGGAAAAAGCACAGTTTACATAGAGTTCCATACAATCTGCAGTTTCAGACATCCTTTGAGGAGTCTTAGAACACAGGGACTAATATATCATTCACACATAAAAAGAATGAAGTACTAATACATACTAAAACATGGATGAATCTTCAAAACATATGCTAAGTGAAAGAAGGCAGTCACAATGTACCACATATTATTCCATTGGTATTAAATGCCCTTAACAGTAGGTAAGTGTTTGCTTAGGGCTGGAGAGGGGAATGTATGAACAAAATTTTACAGTCTAAAAGGGATTGTAGAGTTAGTTGTACATATCTGTGACTATGCTAAAATATTGAACTGTACACTTTAAGTGAGTGACTTGCTTGGTATGTGTGTTGCCACCCTTCAAGGCCAGGCACGTTCATTATAGGGAGCCATTTTGCATGTTGTGGGAATGTAGCTCAGCCCCCACTCGGAAAGGTCAGTGGGGAGTGAGTCAGCACACAGGACCCACGCTCATGGATAGGTTCTCCTGTGGGGAATCAGGCCTGCATTGTACCTAGGCTATGAGACTTGCTTTTGCTAAAACTCCCTCACCCTGGATTGAGGCAACAAATGTTTACTGCATATCTCTAAAGTAACTTCCTAAAGTCTGTGCTAAAACTCTCAAGCATGGAGTGTAATCAGTTCAACCACTTTTCCCCTGGGTCTGTAACATCCTTCTCTTTGAAGTAATTAGCAACATTCTTTCCTTTGTTATCTGTAAAAGGTAATGACCTACAATGAACCTGTGCATAGTAAACAAGGACCATCCTAGAGTAATGTACCCAGAAAAACAATAAAAGCCTGTCCAGGTCGGGGCCGGGGCCCTCTCTCTCACTTAGAAAGCAGCCATGCCGTCCCTTCTTCTCCACAGGACTTCTGTAGTCCAGGTGAATTTGTTCGTTGCACCAGCCACAAAACATGGACCCCACACAGGCGCAGGGTCCGCATCAGTTCATGGTATTTGTGCAGACAGAAAAATATTCACAGAGTTGTTGGGATGTCTGGCATGCCTCTATTCATGGGTGGGCGAGCCATGCATGCTGCAAGTGCGTGTCTATCTGCATGCCTCACGTCATGGCCCGTGCTCCCCAGCATGGCACCCATCCTGGCACCTGTCCCTTTGTGTATCTCTCATTATCATCGCCTCCAGCAGGGAGTCCCTACCTATTTAAGTACTAGAGGGGAACAAAGCCGGAAAACTGCCAGAACATTACATAACATAACATAATTCTGCACACGCAAGCCCGCTTCATGTTATGGGAACAGTTTATTGTACCCAGTCCCAAGGCTATGAGAACACTAGTTATCAGGCCCCTCCAAGGCTATGGGAACACTGCTTCCCTTAGTTACCCAAACACCTGGGTGAGGAAGCCAGACCACCTCCACTTACCCTACAGTATGTGAATTATATCTCAATAAAGTTGTTTAAAATAAGAAATAAATATGATAGGTACTATTTGCACTTTTCCTAGTTTCCCCAATGGTAACATCTCACAAAATTCCAGTATATCGATAGTGATACAGGACATCCTATTTCCACAAAGACTCTTCCTGCTGCCCTTTTGTATCCATACCATCTTCCCTTCCAGCTCCACCTCCCCCTTAGCCCCTGGCGACCACTAATCTGCTCTTCATTTCTATAATCGCCATTTCAAGAATGTTATACAAATGGAATTTTTCAATATATAGCCTTTGGGGTTGGCTTTTTTTGGACATAGAACAATTTGCTGGAGATTCTTCTAGGTTCTTTCATGACTCAATACTTTGTTCTTTTCCATTGCTGAGCAGTACTCCATGGTATGGATGTGTGACAGTTTAACCATTTATTTGTTGAAAGACATCATTGGGGTTGCTTCCAGCTTTTGGCTATCACAAATAAAACTGCTATAAACACTTCTGTACACGTTTTTACGTGAGGTTAAGTTTTCATTTCTCTGGGATAAATACCCAATAGTGCAATTTCCGAGTCATATGGCTTAGCATATTTACTTTCTTAAAAAAATAGCCAAACTGTTTTCCAGACGGCTCCTGTACCATTTACTTTCCCACCGACAGTATATGGATCAAGTTTCTCCACATTCTTGGCAGTATTTGGTGTTGTCACTATTTTTCATTTCAGCCATTGTGATAAGTGTGTGATGTCACATTGTAGGTTTAATTCTTACTTTCCTAATGGAAATAATATTGACCATCTTGTCATGTGCTTGCCATTTGTATATTTTGCATTAAAATGTCTGTTCGTGTCTTTTGTCCATTGTCTAATTGGATTTCCTTTTACTATTAAGTTTGAGAACTCTTTACATATTATAGATATTAGTCTCCTATTGCAAATGTGGTCTGTAAACATCTTCTGATAGTCTAACTTGACTTTCATTTTGTCAATAGTGTATTTAACAAAGCAACTTTTAATTTTGACCAAATCCAGTTTATCCATTTTATTTTTCCATCTATGGATCATGCTTTTGGTATTAACTCTAAGAACTTGGTGCAGCCTTGTTAGATCCCAAAGATTTTATCCTATGTGTTTTCTAAAGTCTCTTTAATTTCACATTTTGCATCTCAGTTCATGACCCATTTTGAGTTAATTTTTTTTGAAGTGTGAGGTTCATTTTGGGGGAGGGGTAGATGCTCACTTGTGCCAACAGCATTTCTTGAAAAAGCTCTTCCTTCCAGTGCTTTTTTACCTTTCCCAAAAATAAGCTGCAGATATTTGTGTACTCATTTGTGTGCCTGTTTCTAGGTTTTCTATTCTGCCCCATGAGTCCATGGCGATCCCCCCACCAGTACCACCCAGTCTAGATTATTGTAGCTATGGAAGTCTTGAAATCTCATGTACTAGTTACCTACTTTGTTCTTTTCTTTCAAAATTGTTTTAGCTATCCAGTTTCTTTGCCTTTCCATATAAATTTTACAACAATCTTGTCTAAATATTCAAAAATCTAGTTGTGACTTTGACTGGAATTGCATTGTAGCTGTATATCAATTTCATGAGAATTAACATTTTTACCATGTTTACTATACCAATCCGTGAACATAGCACATTTCTGTGATTTTTTCCATCAGCATTGTGTAGTTTTCAGCATATAATTCTATATAAATTTTGCTAGATTTGCGTATAATCCAGTATATATTTTGTTAGATTTATACTTAAGTATTTTTTGAAGTGGTGGTAAGTGGCATTGTATTTTTAACCTGGGTGTCTGTATGATCATTACAGTCACTGTCATATATAGAAACACTGCTGAGTTTTACACATTGATCACAGTGATCTTGTACCCTGGCTGAACTCACTACTCCTAGCTGTTTCTCTCTCTCTCTTTTCTTTGTAGATTTCTTGAGATTACCTATATAGTCAACTATCTTCAAATAAGAACAGTTTTCTTTACCTCCATGTACTGTCTAGAATGGCCAGCACTATGCTGAATAAGAGTGGTGAGAATGGAGATCTCACCTTGCTCCCGATCTTAGAGAGAAAGCATTTGCTCTTATACCATTAAATATTAAGTACAGGTGTTTCATAGTTGTTGTTTTATTTTTAGTATTTTCATCACAAATGAGTGCTGAATTTTGTCAAACGCTTTTTTGTGCATCAGTTGATGGTATAATTGCTGTTCACATGTTCAGCTTAATTACTAATGACAGAATAAAATAATGCCAAATAGATTACTTTTAAAATCATGAGGTATAGTCTCCACACACTGTTAATGTGATCATAAAATGGAATTGTGCGGGAAGCAAATGACCCTGGAAAGGGTACCAGAATTGTGTGGTAGATAACTCCCAGAGGCCAGATAGAGCCCTTCTCTCTCTCTCCCTCTCCTTTTTGCCTCTGGGTCCTGCCACTCTCAACAGAAAATTATCCACTTTTCTTCTGAGAATATAGCGTGATTATCTATCACAAAGGTCTCAGATATTAGAATCCCAATAATTGTACTCTTTTAGTTAGTATATATATGAGATATGTATGTGCATGTGCTTTCTTGTACATTCTTGCTTAACACAACAAAGGCATAATACAAATCAGCTAGATACTTGTTAAATAATGTCTTATCTCTAACCAAAAACAAATAATTAAAACATAACAACACTAAAGACACTCCTATCCAAGTGAGGGATAAAATAAACATGTCTGTAACCACCACTCATATCTCTGGAAGTCATAAGCAATGCTATAAGAACAAGAAAGTAGCAACGGTATTAGAAAAAGGAAATGAAATGACCATATTCGAAGAAGATGCATTTTTTTTCCCTCCTCAGGGAACCCATGAAAACTTAACAGGAAAACATATAAATATTACTATTTTTCTATATAGCAATGACCAAATATAAAATTAAAAATAATGTTCCATTTAGAGTAGCAAAATGTAAAATATATGAGAATTAAATTCATAATCGTATAGGACCATTATGAAAAAATGCAAACATTTACTGAGGAAAAGAAAAACTATAATTTAAGCTGACCTTGTTTGTGAATTGGAATAATCAATTTTGTAAAGACATAATTTCTTCCCTGATTTGAAAATTACTTAAGTGTGATTTCCATCAAATTTCAAGGGTAAAATACCCTTTTCAAGGGAAAAGGGGACAGGGGATTGGGGAATATCAATATACATGACTGTAAAACTCATCTAGATTAATAAATTTATGAAAATAGTCAAAATATTCTTTTAAAATAAAGAATACTGAGTTATAGTTCAATATTATGTTATAATTTACAAATCTCTACTAATTAAGACTTTGAAATGGCAGAATTAAAGCATGAATTTATTTCATTTCTCATAATTTAAAAGAAATTATTTATTTTTAGGAGAGGGGAAAGGAGAAAGAAGGAGAGAAACATCAATCAGTTGCCTCTCATATACGCCCTGACCAGGGACTGAACCCACAACCCGGGCATGTGACCTGATGGGAAATTGAACCAGTGACCCTTCACTTTATGGGATGATGCCCAACCAACTGAGCCACACCAGTCAGGGCTCTCCTAATTTTTTTTTTTCCTAAAATGATTATAAAAAACATTAATAAGTCTACAAAACAGCAATAGAGGAGATTTGTGGGACACTATCACTAGTGAATTAATGTGCCTAGGACTGTCAGGGATTTTGAGAGGCTCTATAATACAAATAACTACCATTTACAGGATGATTACTACGTGCCACAAGCTGTGTTATGCATATGACATGTATAACTTCATTTGATCCATACAACTTTATAAGCTATTATCTCCGTTAGACAATTGAGGAAATTCTGGAAGACAGAAAATAGATGGAGTAGTAACTGATTTCACAGGGCATAAGAAGCAAATCAGTTTGCCCCAGAAAAACCAGGAGTGACTCAGAACTGACACCAGGTACAATGAATGATGGAGATAAGGTGTGACATAGCAGAGGTTGAAAGACTGCATGTAGGAACTGGAAATGCCTCATCTTAACACATCTCTACATGCTACTCACAAGACATTCTCTGCATTAAATTAAAAGGAGATATCCAGGGCCTAGGACACCGGATTTTAGTTGTGGGCAAGCGTGAGAACTAAAAAGAGAATTCATGGTGTCTGTTTTTGGAACATTGTTAACTTCCAGCCCCATTTTGCAGGAGAACCAACTGATTTTCTGATGAGCAATTTGGTACCAACCAAAACTCGGTATCAGACTGATACATAGGATACCCCCAAAACAGATGGCCTTTTACATACACAGTGACTCACAAGTGAAGCTCCCCAGGTAATAGATTAAACATAAAAGACCATGCAAGGATAAAATAGAAGGCCCTGGAGAGGAAAGAAAATTTAAGATAATGAGAAAAAAGGATCTCGGTGAAATAAATAATGCCCAGAAAACAATATTTTACAACAATTTTTTCCTCAGAGGAAAAAAAATAACTAAAATAACTAAAAAATAACTAAAGGGCATCCAGAAGTAAGCATAGGATTTTAATGAAAAGGAAACAATCAAAGAACAAGAAACAGATCCTGTAAATTAGAATTTTCACAGTTGAAATTAAGAATTTAATAGATAGCTGCAAGTTATATAACCAAAAAAACTCTCAAAAACAAAAAAAAGGAAAGATATCCAGAGACTTAAAATAAAAAAAGTAAAGATAGAAGACATGGAAATTCAGCACATGATCACTGAATTCCCAGGATAACTGGAATTCCAGGAGATAAAATGAAGAGTAGGGAGAAGAATGTTATATAGATATTATGCAAAAAGTAATAAAATAAAATTTCCCAGAGTTGAAGGATGCAATTATCCAGATTGAAAGGGTCCATCATGTACCCAGCACAATGAATAAACAAGAAGATAAAAAACAGATACATTTTTATCCAATTCTAGTATATCAGAGAAAAGAAGATTAAAAGAGCCTGGGGAAGTGTGAGGAGTATGAATAAAACAATGAGGATCAGAGTTGCCTTAGGCTTCTGAATACCAACACTGGAAATAACTCCTTTAGATGAACAAACTGGTGGCATTCTTTTCTTTCTCTTCTAAGAAAGTAAACAAAGCAACAAGAAAAAAAAGAAACAAAACCAGTAAAGATTTGAAAAAATATTGCTCTACTTTTTCAGCAAGTAGGTGACAGATAAAATCAGCAGAACCCAAAAGAATTAAATTAAAATAAAACAGAAAACGTAGAAAATGTCAAGATGCCTCATGAGTGGCAGATCTCAGACAATACAACAGAAGTATACAGAAGATCAAAACTATGAACAATAAAATGGCAATGAATACATGTCTATCAACAATTGAATGTAAAAAACAAACTAAGCAAAGAAGAACAGAGACAGAATCACTGATATGAAGAGCATGTTGATGTTTGCCAGGTGGGAGAGGGATGTGAGGGAAAGGACAAAGCGGTAAGGGGATTAAGAAGTACAAATAGGTAGTTACAGAATAGCCATGGGGATGTAAACTATAGCATAGGAAATGGAGTAGCCAAAGAACTTAAACCCATGACCCATGAACATGAACAATGGTGTGGGGGTTGACTAAGGGAGTGGGGTGTGCTGGGTGGAGGGGAAAAATCAAGACAACTGTAATAGCATAATCAATAAAATATAATTTTTAAAAAAGAAGTGTAAACCTTTTTCCTTTCCTTGGAGTTTCAAATTTATATCACTCATATTATATTGTGGAGAAAACGACCATTTTCTTTTTATTATGTATTCAGCTAGCCATTTCTGTTGTAGCAAGAAAATCTTGAACCGGTGTTACCGGTACATATAAAAAGTTTTGTAGAACCCTCCCACAATTCAATAAACTGACAAAGTACACGTGATCACCAAATTCATTGCCTTAATTCTTCAACAGCCCTTTAAGCTGATGTTTGATTCATAGCATTTGCACTCATATAATGGACACTTAACAAATAACCGTGACACCTGTCAAAAACTATTTCAGAAATCTTAGCATAAATATTTTTAAACTGTATCATACCGCCTTAGAACAAAGAACTAAGGGGAACATTAGGCTCACTTAAAAATTCCAATGAAATGTGACTTTTGACCTAACTTTGCTGGGATGCCATTTATTGTGATAGAAATAATATTTTCTCATCTTGCTGAAACTATTCTGACAAATGTAAAACATTAAGTAATCTTTGATTATTTAAAGAACTGGATAAAGTTTGATTTTTTAAGGCCATGAATTAAAATTATTTCTTGCATAAATTTAAGTACTATGACACAAAATGTACTCCAAGTATGACTTGGGTTGTGTCTCCTACATTATATGACTCATATAAATCTAAAGAAAAGTACTTGTAATTCTTCACATTTTAAATCAATTAATCTGTAACATTCTTAGGTCCTATATTCTATAAGCAATGTTTGGTGACTGCACTAAAAACTTTACACTTTTTAAAAATAAAACATGTTTAGGCTTTAACTAATAATTTTCTAACAATTTCTATAACAAATAATTTATTTTATTGTCTATCCATCTAAAACTTGTTCTTTTTCATCAAAAAATCCAAGCTGTTTTATATCTGGCTAAACTTATAGGCTTGATCCTTTAACAAATTGTTTAAAATTTTCATTAGACATTTAATTGTGATTTCAGGCAACTAAATTTCAATTCTTTTTTGACTTTTAATAGGTAACCTCATTAATTCATTCATTAAGCATTTACTGAAACTGTCTCAATATTGTCCACTTTACAGTCTTTAATTGGTTAAATAACAGCTTGTTCTTCTCTGTCACAGCAAGCAGGAATTGTCATTCAGTAGGACGTATGCAACATAGCTTCATCTAGTTATTTTGTTTACTGTTCCAGTTGTAGTGCAAGTTCCTGTATCTCCAGTTGGTTATTTTTCAGTATGCTTTCATTTCGAATTTTAAAATTTGTTCAAATTCATATCCAATATAGAAAGATAATTTAATTATGATTATTTCAATTACTAAGTACAATTTACATAATTATCGCTGTAATTCCTGTTGTGTGTATAAAATATTTAGATAAACATGCTATGTTACATTGCTTTATAGAAAAAACTAATTTGCAGTGAATTCATCTGTCTGCAACTACTCAGTAACGTTTTTCTGCAATACTAGACATGGCGCACGAGTTTGACAGGCACACTACAGCTATCACATTTTAAACAAGGTAACAAAGCAAAACGTTTGTAAAAAAAACAAAAAAGGCTGAGTCAAAAAATTTTTTCGCTGCGTTCATTTTTATTTCTTAATAAATAAATAGTTTACTTTCTTAGTCCTACTGAATTCAAGGGCTCCGTATCCACCTGTAGCTAGTGGTGACTGTGTTAGATAGAGCAGATACGGAAGCGAGAAAGACAGGAGTCTAAAGGCTTACAGTTTTTATTCCACTTCTCTCTCATTTGATAAAACTTCCAGAACTTAGAACTCATCTAGGTTATGCTATTCTTTTGCATCCTTAGTAAAAGTAAAACAAAGCAAACGTGGAAATGGTTGGATTTTCTGTACAGAAAACCTTGGAATGTGTATTGTGGACCACTCTAGCAGACATTGACCAATCTCCAAAAGCCTGAAGCTCCTAAAAAACAATCATCATCAACTTTATCTCTTTGGTAAGTGCCTTTTAAACAGCATCATGCTGATAGAAATTTAACATTTGGCTTTCAAAAAATGTATATAAAAATATATAGCACACAATTTACATATGATAAAGCATATAATAGATCCCATACAGCCAGCTAATTCTCATGGAAGGCTTTCATTAATTTTTTGCCAAACACTTGTATCTGTAGCCCACCTATGGTTGCAATTTGACCAGGATTTTACAAATGGAGTTGCATCCCAATCTGTTCTTCCCCCAATAAATTTATTGTCATTAAATCTGATATGAGACCTATTGTTAAACTCTCTCTCACTCTTGTACAAATTATGTTCATTAAACGGAAGCCGCTTTCAGCTTCAGCACTATTGATTGTAACAGTGCTTTTCTAGCTTTTTGTATAGTTGCAGGAATTGAAACATTGATCAATTTTATATTATTGTAACAAATTCCTAAAATTCATTCAAATCAATTTTATATTTTAAAATTTCACATAAATGAAATAATTTTTTTACTAGTAACCCATGTTGAAATTATTTCTTCATAAGGCCATGTGGAAGGTTCTAGCAAATCAAAATAATTAAAAATACTTTCTTTATGGTTTCTGTCAGATAGAAGACATAAGTTCATGTGTTGAATTATATTTTTGAGTAACATTCCTAGGAAGGGCATTACATTTGTTATTTTATTAAATGGAGTATCTTTAAGCTTATCTAACTTAATCAAAGCTTCGATTTGAGACTCATGATTTCTAGTACCAATTTTTAAATTTTCCAAAGCTCTTATGGTGTGTTTGATTAATTTTTATGCTTTCTGAAATGTTAGTTGATCTTGACTGTGATGCAGTAGAAAGCAGTGAACATTCTTCAGGAAGTCAGGTCATTATAGCAAGAGCTTGAAAGAAATTAATGTTAGCTAATCTCTTTGCCAAAACAGACTAAGAATGATAAACATTCATGTATAATACAGGATGTGTACACCATACAGCAGTAGCAGCTCATAAACTACATGCTGCCCATCTTGGCCCCATACCAGGCCAAGTTTAAAAATGACAATTTTAAGGTCTTTGGCTACAGGTTCTAAAAGCTTGTGTTGACTTTTATTAGACTGATGATAAATGGAATAAATTTTATCAAGAAATATTTTTAAATGATTAACTTGTTTTATTTTGGATATTGAATCATCAAGTGACAATTACAATCGATAGTGTAAACGGTTCCAAATAATGATTTCAGGAAACTCTTCTAACATCATTGTAGCTACTACAGATTTCCTTCCCAGCATTGTGTTAGCACCATCAGAACAAAATGCAATTAAATTTGCTTTCACACATTTATTAATAAAGCCACAATCATTTAAAGTACTCAATAACGTACTGACAATATGCTCTACTGTAGCTGACACCAATTTCTTTAAAGCAACAAGTAACACAACTGGTGCAGGAGCTGACTGGCACGTGCACTGGAGATAAGTCAATAGGGTGCTTTTTTCTGAAATTGTAGATGCCTCATCAGTT
Source organism: Micronycteris hirsuta (assembly GCA_004026765.1). Taxonomy (NCBI): domain Eukaryota; kingdom Metazoa; phylum Chordata; class Mammalia; order Chiroptera; family Phyllostomidae; genus Micronycteris; species Micronycteris hirsuta. The sequence continues at coordinate 31,223 of PVJI01005439.1, read as the reverse complement.
ATGATACAGATTTTGGCATTCTCTTCTAGAATATTCTTAAATATCTTCACCTTCATTTCTTTTGAATTATGTTCTGTTATTTTTGTTGCACTGTAATGTGTATTTAAACAACTGACCTCTCCGCTTTTTTCTTGTAATTCTATTTCCCCCTCAATATCAGATAAAGGCCTGCTAAACTGTAAACACTATGGAAAACTTTTGCAGTAGCATCAATATTTTTATTATTTTATGTACGGTATTAGAAATTGAGTCAGCAACTGATTCCTTTAACAAACGTGTTGGGGAGCTTTGCCAGCAGAGGCCCCCTTCTGCCCCCCATCTGCTGTGGATAATAAAAGTCTACCAAGATATGATCTGCTTGGGGAGGAAAGTTGGCTGATCTCTCCAAGGAGAAGGACCAGGAGCTGTGCCTCAGTGGGCTTTTGGGGGGGCTTTAATTTGCATAGGAATACAGGTAAAGCCCATCAATCATTGCCAGGCAGTAAGTACCAAACAATAGATAACATACAAAAACTACAAGGGCTTATTTTGAGTCAGGGTCAGATAGCTAAAGGGCCATAAAACTTTGGGGAAACAAACTCATTCTAAGCTTGGACCCTTATCATTTAAATTGAGAGCACTAGCAAAGCAGGTTTCACAGGATTTTATGCATTCTTTCTTAGGCCTGATAGCCCAGGGGAACCTGCCCTTTCCAGCACAGGGCTGCACCCACCTCCAGCATTATTTCAGGCTTAAGTCAGGCAGGGGAAGTAAGGCAGCCAAGAGATTAGGAGACTTCTTGCAGACAGAATGAGGACTCAGGCTATGTCAAAGCCGAGGGGCGAGGGTCCAGCACCCCCTTTTTCTATAGCCCCCCAAGTCCTTCCCTGAGGGCCCCTTTGAGACCATTCCTGTCTTAGGTCATTGCTCCCTTGAGGAATCTGACCTGTCATTGGCTAAAGAGTCATCTGCCCAGGGCCAAGCAGGGTGAAGTGAAAGGGGGCAGAAGCAGTGGAGATAAGCTTGTCTCCTTAGTGGTTTATGGCCCCAAGGTCCTGTAATCAGCCTTAGCCTGGGGGAGTTTCAGCTTCTGAAACCTCGCAGGGCAGTTCCCAACAAAATCCTGAATTTTATTATGAGCTATAGAAATACCACACATGTTCTGTAATTTTTTTTTCACAGAGAAGTTTGTTTAGTAATTTTATTACTGACATTAGTGGTTACTAAATATACAATCCATTCCTTGGATGCATGTACATGCTTTTCTGCTTTTGGTCCCAAATATTGAACTGTTAAGCAGTCCTTACATCCTAATTTACCTTCTTTTATTTCAAGCCATTGGTCTGTGCAGTAAACACAAGTGCTTGTTTTTCATTCCAACAATCTGGAAACTTAAGATTATCTATGTCTTCCCTTGATGAACATGATGGCTTTTCTTTAATGACTGGTTTTCAACATATTTGAAATTTGATTCTTTTGACAGGCAACCCACACTGATTTTTGATTCCATTATTACTTACTGTGTCTGTTTTCACCTTCTTCACATGTAAAAAAACACAAAAACTCACCCTGGCATTTTGGCATTTTAGGGAACAGATCTGAAAAATAATTTTACATATATAAGTTAAATTCATGATAACACTCTCGGGGTTAATGTAAATAGTTTTGTTAATAATTTCTGTGTATAATTATTGAAATAAATATTAACCTAAAATACTTGCCTTGATTTTTAGTTCATACTTATAACATTGATACAACTTGCTACTTCTTGAAAAATCCACTATCAGTTTTTAAAATTCTATAGCCAATAATTATGCCACAAAATCTGTTTATCATCCAATTTAACAAGTAAGTGGCTCATATGATTTACAAATGAGTACAATTCCAATGTAAAGAGTAGTTGATATTTTTGTTTACATTAATAAGATGAAAGTGAAAAATGAAGATATGTATCAGAACTCTACTCATTCATCAATGACATCAGCATCTTTGTTGACTCAATAAAGAGTTTTTAAATATTGCAAAGAAATTGCTTCAATTTTTCATTTAGCATAAAGTCTAGCAGTTAGAGACATATCACATTTTTAGGCTTAACCTAAATTAACATTTTATTCACCACTTTCTTAAGTTTAAACAATCAATGATAAATCAAACAAACCCTGATTTGTAGTTTGCTGATTACCTTGGTGTAAATATTTCCATCATGCTACAGCAGCACACTGTTATATAGTATTTCTACCATACAGATACAATAGATGTAAATAACTTCAAATGTATAGATTTTAGGATATGGTGAGTTTTGAGTATTACTCTAAATGATCATTTATTCACTTTAAGTTTATATACTTTAATTTTTTAAAAATATTTTAATTATTTATTTTTAGGGAGAAGGGAAGGGAAGGAGAAAGAGAGGGAGAGAAACATCAATGTGTGGTTGCCTCTCACACACCCCCTACTGGGGGCCCGACCTGGCCAGCAACCCAGGCATGTGCCCCGACTGGGAGTCGAACCGGCCACGCTTTGGTTTGCAGGCTGGTGCTCAATCCACTAAGTCACTCCAGCCAGGGCTATATACTTTAATTTTTAATAATTGCCGTCTCCAGTTGTGACATGGTGCTGGCTGCAGATCCTCATCCCTTGGGGTGGCTGGTGTGGCTGAGGAAACATCCTATGTTTAACAATCAGCTCATAAAATTTTAGAACACTTAATCAGTTCTTGCAAGCCAGTTCAAGCCCCCTCCAGCACTAATGACAGAACTGAAAAAACATAAATAAAATATACTCACATCAGTATGAAAGGTGCTGGGTTCTTCATCATCACCACAGACCAGATCAATATATTCAAGAACAGGTCTTGAAGGTCCTTCCTAAAAAGGAAGTGAGCAAATGTGCAAGTCATGAACACTCATTCAAATCAAACTTTCATTTACAACCAGTGGGATTTTTGTTGTTGTTGTTGTTGTTGGAATTAGCAAGATATCCTGAGAAGAAAGACTTGAAAGTGGCACAGAATAATCAGAAACAAAAGCATCACAGGAAAAGATTCAGAATAGATGAGTATGTATTTAAAGCAAAACCCCCAAAGAGTCTAAATCTACACAGAGGAATAAAGCCATGTGGATTCCTTCGGAAATGGGAAATAGCATAGGGGTAGTGTTAAGACACATATGTCATGGAATAGTATTTTTTAGCTTGGATGGTTATCAGTAATCTCTTAGATATCCAAGCTCAAAGTCATGGAGTTCTTTGATAGCTCTGCTTCACTGTACACATTATTATACAATCAAACATCAAACCCTAAATCTTCTCAATCCTTTCATTACATGCATACTACCTTAAAATAGACCAGGCTGTAACTACTCCAGTCAAAAACCTAGATTTTATTCAATAGGCAAAGGATCAATAAATAGTTTTGAGATGGGAACAATATTAGAGCTGTTTCAAGAAGATTAGAAGAGTATGATGTGTAGGAACACTAGTAACAAGATAATCAGTCCCTGAAAATGATAATGAAGTGCTAAGATAGAGCAAGGGTAAGGAGAACAATGAGGAAGTATATTCTTCTACCTGTACAGGGGCCAGAAGAAGTAAGTCCTGTTTGAGTGTTGTTGGTAGGGTAATAACATGGGTGTAATAATTTACAGTTTTAATTTGAACATTTCACCTAAAATGTCATATGGTATACTTGAGTGTGATATTGTTATGTTACAGAATTACATACTGATGATTTTGTAATAAAAAGGGGGAGTTATTTGTGCCAGACCCAGTATATTTCAATAAAATTGAAAGATAAGGGTTCTTTTTGTACTGCCAAATTTTTATCATTCCTTTCTTTTAGCACATTGCGTTTAGTTTGAGGTTATGTTTATGACAGAATGCAAAGAAGATGCTGTGCCAGAATGCAAATTGAAGTCTGGAAAGTGAGATTTACACGAATAGACTAATAAATCCAAGCCAGAATACATTAAGTTGTAACATACTTCTAGATAAAAGATATAAAAGAACACACATGGCCCTGGCTGGCGTGGCTCAGCGGATTGAGTGTCCACCTGTGAACCAGAGTCGCTGGTTCGAATCCCAGTCAGAGCACATGCTTGGGTTGCAGGCCAGATACCCAGTAGGGGGTGCAGGAGAGGCAACCACACATTGATATTTCCCTCCCTTGCTTTCTCCCTCCCTTCCCCTCTCTCTAAAAATAAATAAAATATATTTTTTAAAAAGAACACACACACACAAAATGTTCTTTTTGTATATGAAGGACCCTCAAGCAGGGAGCTGTACCCAGCAGCATTTCGTCTTTATGGGGTGGTAGTATAAAAAACACAGAGAAACAGCCCTGGCTGGTGTGGCTTCAGTGGATTGGGTGCTGGCCTGAGAACCAAAGGGTTGCTGGTTTGATTCCCAGTCAGGGCACATGCCTGGGTTGCTGGCCAGGTCCCTGGGGTGGGGGGCTGTGTGAGAAGCAACCGCACATTGATGTTTCTCTCTCTCTCTCCCTTCCCCTCTCTCTAAAAATAAATGAATAAAATATTAAACACAGACACACACACACACACAAATTAGCATATATTGGTGGATCCCAGCATAAGATAGTGTAAAGAAGGAAGTAAATTCTGTCTCTGAATGTATTTTAATGGAGAATTAAATAATCATTTTTTTATGTGGCACTATTTAAAAGCAATAGGAGTATTTTTACTAGGTTCTTTCTGGTACTGCAGTTCCATGTAGAGCATACAGGGTAGGTCAAAAGTAGATTTATAGTTGTGAATATGCAAAACAGTTTATTCTTGTAATATTATTTATTAATTATTGTATTATTTTTGCACAGGAACAAGTGTAAACCTACTTTTGTCCCATCCTGTATAATTCACTTCTCCTCAAGGAGGTAACAAATCTTCCATCCTCTATTTGGAAACAAAACTAAATGTATAAAGCTGGATGTACAAAACTCTGGAAGCAAGGATACAAAAGATTCTCTATATTTAAAATAAAATTTAAATTAAGGCTTTTAAACCTCAGCTGAACACAAGCTGATATACTAACTCAGTCATAATTTACAATATAATTATTTAGTCTTCAGAATATTAAACTTATACCTATTTTTTTCACCCTTAATTTTGTAGATCTTCCATGTTTCTCAAGGCACACAGATCATAAACACGTGTCACTCGTAATTATAGTTACACAAAAGCCCACCAAGACGAGAGTGTCCCACATTTCTGTCAATATACCACATTCAAGGCACCAAAATCATTTTTCCTAAAGACATACAGAATCCTCTTTTCAAATGTTTTTCAGTACAAAAACAGACACCATTGCTCTTCAATTTCCATAGCTACACCCTTTACTCCTCACAAGAAGGCAATCAGCAACAAACCCTCTTGGTACTTCCAAATATATAGAAGTTTCAAGTGTCAAGAAAAGAGTATCATATGCACTATTAACACGTTAAGCGTGGAGCCGATTTTGCTGGGCTTTCCATTCAGGCGGCGGGCTGGCGACCACTCCAGGGTGTTGAGAGTATAAACAGGCACACATGGTGGAGCCAATGCAAAACTTCATTAAAATTACAACATTTATTTTCTAACCTTTTTTTTTTTATGTCACAAGCATTTTATTAATCAGCTCACTCAGCCCAGAGAAATAATTGCTGCCCAGAGCTTTCTGGAAGCCAGGGGCCTGCTCCCTGGGCCCCTTCAGGAATCTGGGTCCGCAGGGCCTCAGTTGAGCCTCTTCTGCTGGAAGTACCAGTGAGAGGCAGACGTGATGGCAGCTACAAACACTATGAACTCATTGAAGTCCACGGTGGCATCTCCGTTAGTGTACAGGTCCCTGAGCAGTTTGTCCACAGCCTCCTTGTCCCTTCCGCTGTGCAGGAAGCCCGGCAGCTCCTTCTCCAGGAGCACCTTCACCTCCCCCTGGCTCAGGCTCTGCGCGTTGCGGTCTGCGCCCGCGTACTGGGCGAAGACCTCGATGATCAAGGTCATGGCCATCTCCAGTCACGACATGGTGCTGGCTGCGGCTGATGTGGCTGAGGAAACGGCCTATTTTTTAACCTTGATACTGCTGGTCCCACGCACCGGTGTTGCGCAAACGAACTTCTCATTGTCAGTCCCTGGGGACTGACGCTGTGCTTAACGTGTTAATGGGGAAGAATGTCAAGGAAATGACCTCGTAAAGAATTTCTATGCAACCCTACTAGAATAACAAACAACATTAACAACACTGCAGTGTTTAGGGAGGAAGTTTTTTGATTTAAAAAAGAAGTGATTTAGCCCTGGCTGGTGTAGCTCAGTGGATTGAGCGCGGGCTGGGAATCAGAGGGTCCCGGTTCGATTCCCAGTCAGGGCACATGCCTGGGTTGTGGGCCAGGTCCCCAGTGAGGGCCATGTGAGAGGCAACCATACATTGCTGTTTCTCCTTCTCTTTCTCCCTCTCTTCTCCTCTCTCTAAAAATAAATAAATAAATTTATTAAAAAACATAAAATAAAAAACAAGTGATTTATGAAGTTGCCCTAATCATAAAGGCACTAAAACACACACACACAAAATTAAACACGCACTCATTTTGAGAAATTATACACCTTTAACAGCAAACCTCAACTCATCAGAGAAATTATCAAAAGAGTTGTTTGGGATAGAAGTGATTTTCACTAGCTAAATAATCATTTTGAACAGAGACTTTGTAATAATTTAAGTTTTGGTTAGAATTATACCAAAATGTATCATAACACCCTCTTAGGTTTTCTGAAGCTGTGCTATACAAAGTGTGCTCAGGGAGTTATATGCCCTTGCGTTTGTGCCAAAATACAGATTCCTAGGCCTCGCCTTCAAATTCTGATTCGGTAAGTCCGCAGTGGGGTCCAGGAACCTGCACATTTACAACATTCACATTTACGAATGCTTGAAAACGACTGTCCTAATGGGACCTTCACTGCGGACATCAATTGTTGTACTATGCTGTAACATCAGGACCCCAGAGATCAGCGAGACCTTCAAGCTATCTGCCTCCACATTATGAAGCTACGGAATCCTCGGGCTTTGAGTTCTTACAACACCCCTGTTTTCCCCATACTTCCTCATCATTAGCTGTCCCTGCTCCCTCACCTGTGTCTCCTGTCTTAGAAGACACTCTTGCCCCATTTCAATACACAGTCTGAAGAGACCAGAGCTTTGTGTCGATTGAGTATAAAATGGCTCTGCAGGAAGGAACGAGAAGAGTGATTAAGCTACAACATGTACTTAACCAACAGGCCTTGTGATGGCTGCTGCGTCTGCTCAGGGCCCTCTTCTGGTGCCTAATCCTATGCCATGCTCCACACTGTCCAGTACCTTAGACGTGCGAACATATTTGTTGGATGATGAACGAACAGGTGAGGTGCAGTCTCGTGATCGCTTACCACGCAGGCTTTGACTCTGGGAAGAACCCGAACATCATTGCTACTTACACAAACAAACTGAATGTCATCTTCATTTTCATCCGTTGTGGACTCAGTTGCCTCAGGCCCAGCTGGAGGAACGGAATCCATTATCTACAAACATAAGCCAAAACTCTCCAGACAGCGAAAACCAGTTACCCGCCCCTCGGGATGCCCGCCTCTGCTCAACACCGAGGGATGCAGGCTCCCCGCTGAAGCGCAGGCCTGTGGTTCGAGCAGCCTCGGCACACAGAACCCCTGCGGCTCGCCCGCTCACCGGCGACCCCGGGTTTCCCCTTTCCCCGATGGCCCGACTGACAACCGCCACCGCGAGCCCCGTTCCCGCCCAGCACCGCTTTGCTCCGGGGTGGCAAGACCCTGGGCGACCAGACCCTGGGGAGCGCCTAACCACCCGCGCAAAGGGGTGCAAAGCCACTTCGATGGGGGAGTGGCCAGTTCTGGGCCGCGAGCCTCCGGATCCTCTGTCCCACGGTCCCCGCCTGCCCAGCCGCCTGCGCTGCGCAGGACGCTGGGCGGCGTCGTTCTCCGCGCGGGGATGTCGCTTGGGGTGTCTGTGAAGACTGGAAAAGGAGTCCCAGCCATAGCACTAGTGTGTCTCTAGGCTGTTATTCTACTAAAAAAAGAATAATAGAAGAAGCTTTTCTTTCAATCTCTTATTTTTACAGTCAAATATTGGTATAGATCAGCGATTTTCAACCGGTGTGCAGCAAGAATTTCTAAAACATGCAATGCCTGACAGTCACGGGCACTGACCTTTCCCTTTAGATAGTCAAATAAAAATATGACAATAGCCAACACAACAATAGCCATTCAGTGTGAATGACTCAAAATTATATGCATTTTTGTCAGATTGGCAAAAATATATATATTTTGGTGAGAAGCACAGTGTTAGTAATTAATTCATTTATGTGTGCCATGAGATGAAAAAGGTTGAAAATTGCTGGTCTAGATATTAGATTAATGATGTTAAAATACTTTTTCTTGGTTTGTTCAGACATTGCCTTACCAAAATAGTGGCCAGCCTTTTTCTTTTCAATATTCACAAACAACTGTGAACAGATAAAATGGATGAAAACAAATGTTAACCGAACATTCTTTTAAAACTTTTTCTACTTGCCCTATCAGCCTAAGATCATTTGTAGCCTCACAAATCTGTAGTCCCCCAAAATCATCTTAATGATTTGGAGACAAGCCTACGATGAGTGAGGTCATACAACAAAAGAATTGTTTTATTACAAGATTTTTTTTTTTTAGATTTTTATTTATTTATTTTAGAGAGAGGGGAAGGGAGGGAGAGAAAGAGAGAGAGAAACAGCAATGTATGGTTGCCTCTCACATGGCCCTCACTGGGGACCTGGCCCACAACCCAAGCATGTGCCCTGATGGGGAATCGAACCGGGACCCTCTGGTTCCCAGCCCGCGCTCAATCCACTGAGCTACACCAGCCAGGGCTTTATTAGAAGATTTTAAGGAACGATAAAAGTAGGTGAAATTTAAGGGAAACGGTGTTTGGGTAAGTTCAAAGCCAATTAAGGCTGCAAGAGTTCAAATCAGGCCTGGACTGCAATGTGGACGTAGGGTCCTGTCAACTTGGAGGCTACAAAGTAACATAGATTCTATGTGTTGTGCCTACAAATTCCTTAGCTGTAGCCCTGAACTGGGTTTGGAATATGAAGCTGGTCTCTGTGTCAAAGTGACTAGCCAAGGGAGAGATATTTCACTATTACTGATACATTTTTGAACAACAACGTGCCTGATACTTTATGACTTCAGAGAACAAAGTTTCATATCGAGTATGACAGCAGTAGTCCCCAAAGTCACCTCGACTCTACAGTATTTCTTTGGGAGTAATACTGTCTTAATTTTTCAGCTGACTTTATTCCCATCTGTTATTTGAGCCCAGCAGATGTTTACCTTTCAGAGGTTGTTTTTTTGCTGGTCTAAATGAAAACATGGCATGTGATTACTTACGTTAAATGGAGGTCCTTTATTGGTTTGAGGAAATTTCCTTTGAGTGTTAATTTTCTAAGCATTGTGTGTGTGTGTGTGTGTGTGTGTGTGTGTGTGTGTGTGTTTTAAACAGGAATACACATTAGGCTCTCTGGCTGACTCCTACAGGGACAGGCAGGTGGAGTAGGGGGCGAAGTTTCAGACACAGTACAAACCCACTGCCTGGCACAGCGATACACAGCCCCTGCCTCTGGGGCTCACACGAAGCTCCAGGCAAAACCTCCGTTCAGAAATAGGCTTCCAGCAGCAGGCAAATAAGATTTACCCCCACCCTTTAGCACTGAAGCGAAGCTAAGAATTCTGCTTGTGGACTGAATAGAAACAGAAAGTGTTCTAATCGTAAAGTTGTTTTTCATAAAACATTTCCCAATCATACACTGTTCTCAGCACTATTAAGATATGCCAAGAAGATGTATCCAACTGCTCCTTTAGTTTTCAGGTTTGGGATTTCCCAGGACATAATGACTTTTTTGACTCCCCATTTGACTATGACATGCTCTTCAGGGGAACAGGAACACTGGTATGTGTTATTGAGTCCCAGGATGATCATTACATGGAAGGCCTGGCCAGCCTCTGCCTCACAGTGACCAGGGCTCACAAAGTGAACATCGACAGCAACGTCGGGGTGTGTATTCATAAAGTGGATGGTCTGTTTCATGGCCACAAAATGGAAACCCAAAGAGATAGTCAACAGAGAGCAAACAGTGACCTTGCAGATGCTGAATGAGAAAAAAAAAAAATCTCCTTAGCTTTTACCTGACAAGCATGTATGCTCATCCAATATTTGAAGCTTTTAGCAAACAGTTCAGAAATTGATTACCCATCTCCCAACCCAGGAGAATTTGTGGAACTTCTTTATGTCAAATTTTGGAATTGAAAGAGCATTTCTGTTTTTGGTCAGTAAAATTTATGTTGTGGCTGGTAGTACCCCAGTAGATGCAAACCTACGAGCTCTGTCAACATCTCTTGTATTCAATATCTCAAAGAAGATGGAGTAGGAACCCCCTACAAAGTATCAACAGCCATTATAAAGCTGAATATCACAACAGGTCTTTATTTAAAAGAAGTAACCGTATTTCTTGCCCTTGCTGGTCTGGCTCAGTGAGTTGAGGGTCGGTCTGAGAACTGAAAAGTCACTGATTTGATTCCGGTCAGGGCACGTGCCTAGGTTGTGGACCAGGTCCCTGGTTGGGGGTGTGCAAGAAGCAATTGATCAATGTTTCTCTCTCACACATGTTTCTCTCCCTCTGTTCCTCCCTCCCTTGCCCTCTCTCTCTAAAAATAAATAAATACAAGGAGGGCTCCCCTCAAAATGGAATTATCTTCTGGAGGGCAGGCCCCTTGTGGTACAGGCTTCCCTCACTAGATGAGTGTTCTAGGAACCATCTGTATCAGTGTGCTAGCTCGTGGTGTTGTGAGAGGCTACATTTGGCTTCAGTGAATTTTTTGAAGACTCTTTCAGTACATTTCTCCGTTTCATGGTGGTGACTTACGAGCGCACCTGCCCACACTGCACTGAGTGTTCAGCAGTTTTTGACCAAAAATGACAGATCCCCCATGATCCACCTGCCCCATTCATGCAGTCTCCTGCCAAGCAACTTTTTTTTTTTGTTTCCCCAAATCAAAAATTCCTCAAAAAGAAGCATTTTGCCAATGTGGAAGAGGTGAAACAAAAAATGGGAAAAGCACTAAAGGGTACCAAAATTGGCGAGTTCAAAAACTGGTTTGAGTAGTGGAAAAATGTCTCAATAGGTGTATTACATCAAATGGCGAGAACTTTGAAGGTGCCTAAAGTTTTAACATGTAAGAATAACACAATGCTTTATAAATAAATTCCTTTTTGGAATTCTCTCATAAAATCTTGACAAAAATCTTTTAAAAAATAAATAAAAATAAAGGAAGTTACAATATTTCTGACTTTTGTTTGATTTGTCAGAGGAGAAAAGTTTGAAAGAAAGGGGATTATTGATTATAATTTTCATTGCTTCTGGAAGACCATCATGAACTTTTCAGGTGAGAATGAAAGTGAGGAAATCTCTGAGAAAAACAGGATCCATCTCTAATTGGACTGCTGCAGGTGACATCTTTTTTTTTTTTTTTAATTTTTATTTATCCATTTCTAGATGGGGGGAAGGGAGGGAGAGAGGGAGAGAAACATCAATGTGTGGTTGCCTCTTGAGAGCCCCCACTGGGGACCTGGCCCGCAACCCAGGCATGTGCCCTGACTGGGAATTGAACCAACGACCCTACAGTTCGCAGTCTGGTGCTTAATCCACTGAGCTGCACCAGCCAGGGCTGAAATTAGATCTTTTTTTGATGAGGCTGATGAGGTGTTTTAGTAAAGAAAGAGAAAGAAGGACCTTAGGACCCTTTTGATCTCCTGTTTACTTGAATGATCATTATTGAGAAAAGGGTTTTGAAATCAGTTATGCCTGAAATCAGTTATAATTGTGGCTTTGTGTATTTCTCCTTATCTGCATCTATCAGTTTTTGTTTCACGCATCCTAAAAGCTCTGTTACTTGGTACTTAATCTTTAGCAGTGTCCTGTGGATGAACTGTCCCTTTTACCATCATGAAATAGCTCTCTTTATCCCTGGTAATGTTTTTTGCTTTGAAATCTATCCTAAGCTTTAGGGCCCTGAGTTCAGTCTAAACATTTTAATTTGGCCCTGGGTTTCAGGGGGAGCGCCTGAGGGTAGTTCGGCCAAACAACCCTGCTTGTCCACAGTACTGATTGACACTCTCACACACTGTGCACTACATTTCGCACTGGGTGTTCTAGGAGAAAAATGCAGGAGTTTGGGCTCTGGCCAGCATGGCTCAGTGGTTAGAACGTCGTCTTGCAGCCTAAAGGTTGTGGGTTTGATTTCCTGTAGCAACGCAGGTGACTGGTTTGATCCAGGTTGAGGCGCAGGCGCAGGCGCGGGCACTGCCCCGCCGGTCGCACACAAACCCCGGTCTGGGCTCATGCTGTAGGCAACCCGCCAGTGCTCCTCTCTCACACTGAGGTTTCTCTCTCTCCTTTCCCCTCTCCCTTCCTGTCTAAAAAAGCAATGGGAAAAAATGTCCTTGGGTGAAGATAAAATTTTTTAAATATTTAAAAAAATGTAGGAGTTTGGGTCATTTTCTGCTGTTTCATAGTTAGACAAGAGTGGCAGACTCAATAGCCAGTTTAATGCACAGGTCTTCTAGTAAGTTTGGGAAAAGCAGCAACTAGGCACTTAACTTCTAGATTAATGTCCACATCTGTAAAATGAGGAGATAGACTCCATGATCTCTTCTGGCTTTTAACAACTTAAGTTAACAAGGAGAGACATGAACAGATTTTTTTATAAGAGAAGTAATACAAATGCCCCATTAAACATCCATCAATACAGAAGTGCAAACTAGTAAATAATGAGATAGCTACCAATCATTCCCTGTTATATTAAGAGACAAAGAGAGGAATAAAATGAACTTGCCTACTACCACTACTATTATTTGACTTGTTTTGGAAATTGTAAGCAATGTGATGAGATAAGAAAGTGAAAATAGCAAAAAGAAAATTTTAAGGGAGACAAAACTATCATTATTTGAAGAATTTCTTGTGGCTAGAAAAAAACAGAAGAAAAATAAAAGAGTAAGGTAGATGCTTAAAAATATAGTAAACTATTTACATTCTTTAAAAAGAAAGTCAAACATTAATTTTTCTTTCTAGCAATGATCAGTTACATAGCAACAGCAAAAATAAAATACCTAGGTATTAAAATGGTTAAAAAATGTGCAGGAACTATATAAAAAATGTGTTTACTGAGGAATAAAAAAGCGATAATATAACTCTGACCTTGTTGCTATAGCAGCAACACTGGCTGTAACTCTCCAGTAAGAACATGCAGGTAGCCCTGCTTATATTTTCCTTAACTAAAAAGCCAAATAAAGCAACAACAAAACACCCTACCCTGCTATTTTTAGCAAAATAAGCAACCAATAGAATCAGCAGAATTCAAAGACTTTCTAAAATAGCTAAGAGAAGTTAAATTGGGAAGAAAATACAAGGAGAACATCAAGGGGCCTCATGAGTGGCAAATATCAGACAGTATCAGCAGAAGTATACATGCCGAAATGGAAAAACTCATGCAGAAGTGCAAAATCTGTAAGCTATAAATCTAGCAGCTGAGTGGGGAAGCAAGCTCCAGCAGGAGTCACGGGGCTGCGGTACAGAGAAAAGACGCAGAGAGTATCTGGAGGACTCCTGGCCGCAGATCTCAGACAGATCCTGCAACACCACAGTCCCTGCAGGAAAAGGGCTCGCCTGGAAGTTCAGGGCCTCTGCTGCTGCTGTGAAGGGCCTGGGGATGCGGGGCTGGTGACAGAAATCCTTCCAGACTTAGCTTGGGTCAGAGAAACGAGGCAGCAGAGCTACACCAAAAATTTCTCAGAGGAGCCATGGGGCCTGAATCAGTGGTCTCTATGACAGAAAAGAGAGGTCCTTGGAAAGGTCTGAAGCCTGAAAAGGAACTCTGGCCCCTCTAACCATCCATGAACCCCTGGGCCAATAGCTGGACCAGGAAAAAATCATGTCATTAAAAAATGAGTTTGCTGGGGCACCAATGTGGAGCCCAGTCTGGGTGCCCACCGTCCTTCACTGCCGTGGGACCCTGAGCCATCTACGAACTCCTGATTGTTGCCCCAGTTTCTTTAAGATCTGTTCTTAGCACTAGGCCGGGCTAGAAAAGGATGAACCTGTCCAGAATTCCAGCAGGACAGGAAAAGGAGGGGACGTTTCAATATGGAAAAACTTCAGTGAAAATGAAGGAATGCCTGAAAATCAAGGAGAGATGGAAAACAAAGAACAGACTCAGAATGCTGGAAAGCCAGAAGTAGCTCGTACTCTGGAAAATAAGGAAAAGTTAGAAAATGAGGGAAAGATAGAAAACAAGAGAAAGACAAGCTGAGGAAGTACTAGAGGAGAGGAAAAAAACAGAGAAGGAGGGAAAGTCAAAAGAAGAGGGACAGCCAGTGAGAGAGGGAAAGTTGGAGAGCCAGGGAAAACCAGTGCTCGAGGGAAAACCAAAAGAAGGAAAATCAGCCAGGGAACCAAGGGCTGCAGGAAAGCGCCCCCCCCCCCCCCCCCCCCCCCCACACACACCGTTGGGGATGCTGTACCAGGAAAGCCAACCGAAAAACCAACGAGGCGCTGGCTCAGTGCCTCCGGGCACACTAAGAGGCCGGGTACCATAGGCATTTGAGCCATGAGGAGATGATAAGAGAATCTGATGAGGCGGCTAGGGTAGAGGATGCATGAGATGAGGAAAACCAGACGGAAATTGGAGGGGAGTGCGGTTATGTGGATGCAAGAAGTTTACAGGACCCTTTTTACCAGAGGGAGCTAAGGGAACTCAGGGGTGGTGGTAGGGCCCCACAAAGGGGCTTCGAAGGCCTTTCAGGTAGTGCCCCTGGCAGGCATTTGCCAGCCCAGGGCTATGCAAATATTTCGCTCCGGGTGTCACTCTCATTACCCAGCTACAGTCCGCAGTGTTTCAGTAGCACATTTTCATCTTTGCATGGAAAAATGTTTATGGTGAATTGCAAAGTTAATAGAAAAAAACAAATTGCAGAACCATAAAAAAAATGTGTTCAAGAAAGGCTATGGCCCAGCAACTGTATGAGATTTTATTTTTTAAAATGTGAAGAAAAGCTGCAAAATTCATGAATGCATGAAAAGTGTTCACAAAAAAAATGTCATAGAACAAATGAAAATGCTGACCATACACTGGGGTGAAAAATCTTAACAAACTATGACATCACACATGTAGGAAGACCTCAGAACGGACACACAGAACTCACGTGTTAGTAAAATGTTCTTTGACACCTAGGTGTAGTTACTGTAGATTTAGACATGCTTTCCCCTTCAGAGAATATAAAAAGAGTCCCATTTTTACTTTTTATTAATCTGTATTTCTTTATCAAATATGGTTTAAAGTAGAAATTTAACTTAATTTTCATTCATCAGTTGTCTTTGCATCATTTATTGAATAAACATCCTTTCCCTAGTTTTAAAGTTTCTGCTTCAATCATATTCTAAATTCTTATATATGTGAATACATAATATGTACATTACACATATATGGCTATCAATGGCTTTCTGGGTATTCTATTCAGTTTCAATGATTTTCTTAACTTGTAACTAATTTAGAACCAATATATGAAGCTGAATTAAAAACAATACATACATTCTATTATCCATAAAAATATCAGCATATCTCAAAATACTTTCTAAAAATTTTTATTGATATTAGGAAGGAAGAGCGAGAGGGAAACATCAATAATTTTGTTCCACTTCATTCATTAGCTGATTCTTGAGTGTGCCCTCACTGGGGATCAAACCCATGACCTTGATGTATTGGGATAATGCTCTGACCAACTGAACTATCTGGCCAGGACTATCTGAAAACACTGTAAGGAAGAACCATAGACGTTTCATTTGAACAATACAGTTGTGTTTTGCAAAGTAAATTTTATTTACATTGAGTAGGCAAAACTTACATTACAAAGTTTTTTTTTTAAGGAAATAACAACATGTGTACTACTAAGCACCCTGGACATTGTGTGTGTGCCCTCCATGGAATGAACATGTCTATGGGCATTGTGTGTCCATTCTATGTAGCAGAGCTCTTCAGAGGACAAACAGGCCAGAGCCACACGGCCTTCCTGTGTGGGGAAAGAGGCCATGAGCATGGGCAGGGATCTCCACCCCTGAATTTTATACATTAATAAAAACAAGCAAAGGGTTTTAATGCTTTTGATGGGATTTATTTATACTTAAGTAAAAGTAGCAAATGTTAACATAAGTTATTTCCTTGAGAATATTCATTTTGTACAACGACATTGTTATCAAGCGACATTTATGGAATGTTCCCTGGGTCCACAGCACTGAACTTTGTTATATGCATCCTCTTTCCAAGTTTATACCCAACTCTGCGCACTGAAGAAGCCTGGGGTGGCAATGCAGAGTGGTCACGTGTGACGACCTGACATCAAAGGAGAAGCTTCCTGATGAAGAATGTTTTAGCTTCATTCATTTACAAAATGTCATTTTTCTTTTTTTTGTGAATATCAATCCCGTGGGATTTTAATTATTTTTTCTTCTGAAGCTATGGAAACAAACCAGTTAAAACTAAGCAGTGTAGCAATATAATCAAATACATAGAATATTGCCTCTTATAAAGAATGTTTTAGAAGACATTGATGTTTTACATTATGTATCTGTAATTATACTCCAGGCAATAAAAAGTTAGAAGCATGTAAACAAACATAATTTTTTTTTCCCTGAAAGTTGATGCCTTGTTATAACAGTCACAAAAATTAAATTTGGGTTTATTCCCTTTTTAGGAGTACAATGAGATAGTTTGGTATTAAAATAAAAGGTCTTGCTGTTCTCATTTTTTATTTCTATTTTATACATTTTAAGTAACAGAATTATCCTGACTTTTATTGCTAAAACCGTATTGCTTGGTTAGATATGGTTACTAGATTTTTAGGATGACTTTGCTGCTCTGCTGTTCGTGAACACTGGTTATTTCACTGCAGTGTTCCACGCGTGTGCTCATGCAAAAGATCCGAAAACTAAAACGGAGGCTGACTGCTAATAATACACGTACAGCCGCTGACTATCGTGTTAAGTTAGCTGTACAGGAAGCATTTGGGAATAGAAAAATGCAAGAAATCATAATGCATGCTTATTCGACTGCTAAAAAGTCTCTAGTTTGATGCATTGTGGGTATTTAGGGTGGAATCTACATGCAGCTTCTTCAGCAAGCTTGCTGCTCGTCGACAGAGTCCATCGAGGTTACCGATGTCTCACAGCCTGTCCCTGCCGTGGTTCTGTGCTCACTGCCAGGCAGGTGGCAGATTCTCCAACAAAATCCAACGTTAGATTTAAAACTGGAGGTGCTTTATTTCAGATACCGATAGTACCTATAAAACGCAAATTTCAAGAAACAAAGCAAATTCATTTTAGAATTCTTATAGTATGTTAACAGTGGTACGATTGATTTATTTTTGTGGCCCTTACAAATTTTTGCTTAAAAATACAAATGGTTAATAAGAACTATTCCTATTGAGTTGACTTAAGAATTCTTTTATGATCTATTCAGAGAATTTCAGCATAGATAACAGAATATTTAACATACATTTTGATTTGAAGTGACTTTTAAGAAACTTTTTATTAGGTAAAATTTCAAACATACAAAGTAAAATGAACCATTCCCACATACCCATCAACCATCTTAAAAATTTATTAACAATTCTTTTTTCATTCTTCTGTAACATTTATTCATTCTTAAATATCAGGCAATGTCCGCAATCTGCTTTACCTCTTTCAAAACTCAAGAAAACCAAACGAGCTAGCCTACTCACAGGCAGAGATACTGTGAAGCGCATTACACTAACTTGCATTGGGACCTTGCAAGAAAGAGGCCCCATAATATCCTCACATGTTTATATGCTTTTGTTAAATTTGCCAAAATTAGGTATTTTGGCCACAATCAGTTAAGACCATTGTCTCTCTCCATTGCAACCGCCCCTTGTTCATGGTCCGACCTCTAACCACGGAGTGTCAGTGGGCGTCTCTGAGATTTTATAAGGATTGGCTGGGATGTATATTTTGGCTTTGCAATCTCGTTCATGTACACTTACATTATTGCGGGTCATTCCAGTTTGCAATGTCTTCCAGGAATGCTAAGAATATGCTCAATTCAAAGACTATTTAAGAGCACTCACTCCACAGAAAACTTGAAATGCCCTGAAATCTTATAGCTCAGGTAGCAAAGAAACTCAATAGAGGTTTCCTGAAATTGATAAGAATTCTAAAAATCACATTTTTAATAAAGAGGTGAGAACTTAATACAAACCTCTGTAAACTGTCAAAAAGGGGGAAAAAGCAATTTTCTGTCAATTATGCTAGAAGATAGTCTAAATTATTTTTCTATTCTTTTTATAGAAAAGACTTTATAATATTGTTGTCAAATGAAGAGGCAACTGACATGTATGCAATCCCCCCAAATAGAATAAAAGTATTATAGAGATGTTAATGACAATATTATATAATTTCCTCTACATACAGAGATATTTGAGAAATTTGTTAACTTTTAACCATTATGTAGTTTTCAAGATTTATTTATTCAAAATCAATATATACAGTTGTAACAAATTGTGTATTCGTAATTTTTGTGTTTCTTTTCTTAAAGAGAATTTTCCACATTCTACATGATGTAGGTTCCACAAATCCTGGATCCATCCCTGAGATACGTAAATTCACAGAGGTCTAGTGACTTTCCAAAGTCTGTGCATTTATTAAGAGGTGGAGCAGACTTCAAAACCAGATGTTTTGGCCCTAAAACATTTCATTTTATGTGTCAGCTTGGCTAGGTGTGGTACCATTGTTTGGTCAAACAGCAGTGTAGATGAACTACAAAGAACTACCTTTGGCCAGTCATGGAGGATCTGGGCCCCACTGCTCAGTGACTGGTGCAAAAGCAGCTTGCCCCCGGAAGCAGAAACGCTCCCATACTGCCTGGGAGCTGCTGGAGACCTAGCCGCGCTGCCGGGAACAGCTGGGGTTGCTGGCCACATACTTCGTGGGAACTCTGAAAGCCAAGGGCACGCTGTGACTACCAGAACACCAGACCCTGTTTGGGCCCTGGGATTTCATTTAGGTATAAACCAAGAGCTGCCTCCCTTCCTGGAAGGAGGGCACTGGGACAGGGCCTGGGGGGCTTCTGCCCCCGCCTGGACCTCTATACCCAATTGCTGCAATGCAGAGAGGTCCTGGATCGCTGTGCAGGAACAAATATTTCTGGAAGTTTGTGCAACTTCAGGAAGGCCACCCTGAGTTTGGAGGCCTTCAGCTCCAGGACTTGCTCCTTCTGGCTCTACAGAGGCTCCAGCAGGATGAGAATCTTGTTGTTGCTTTGGCAGAAAACTCAAGTCCCAACTGCCCTGAGCACTGGTAGCCCATGGGCTGCTTGGCTAAAAAGTGCGACTGCCCAGGAAGTCCACACCATTGGGCAGAAACAGAAGAACGACCAGCTCTTCCAGTGTGTCCAGGCTCTGCTCAGTGGATGCCAGGCAAAGGGGCCAACCTCACACTGCTGGTTTCCACACCAGGGGTGGCTGGTGTAGGAACCTGTTGGTAGTGCCTCTCCAAGGGGATCCTCTCCCGAATGTTCTTCCTCTTCTCCGACTTTCTCCTCATGGCCAAGCCTCAACCCGCATTGCATCTGCTGCAGAGTGGCACCTTTGCCTGCCAGGCCCAAGGCCCAATGTCCACTCCACAGGGTCTCTGGCCACGCTGGAGGCCCTTGTGGTAGACTGCTCAGCCTATCCTTTTCCCAGGGCAGAAGCTAATGCTATGACCACAGACCAGGAGGTGCTGTTGTGCTGGTAGCACAGTCTGACCTTGTCCATCAGCAGCCAGAAGAACTAGAAGAATCTTACAAATTCCAAAACCCAGGATACTTCAGGGATAGGTCAGGGTCAGAGTACAAAGGAATCTTCTTCGGTACTAAATGAAACACAATGCCCTTCATGAGTTGAGAAGGGTCATTTTGTATTTGCCTGAGACTAAGCCACACTGGGTTATCTGGCCAGCTCTTAAGAGTCAGGAACCAAGTCTTATGCAATTGAACCTGTACTGCGCTGGCTCCTGCAGCAGAGATGAGGAGATTTGGGACTGATAAATTCCATGCTGTGTCTATGGCCAGTCATTTATCAAGGTTACCGCTTTGTAAATGTGGCCATTTTTATGTTGTATACGGTCTTGATAATTTATTTTCCCCCTGGATTTCAGTAAATTTCTTTTTGTGAAGTCCCCCTCCCCCCAAAAAAGAAATACGAAAAACTATATGCAAGTGTTGGCTCTCTGATAGTCAATAATTGTATGACCCTGTCAGTTCACTTTGCCACTTTAGGCTTTAGTTTCATTATCTCTAGAAGAAGGAAAACATTTTAGACTGGGATTTTTCAACCTGGGCACAGTTGGTATTCTGGGCTCGGTAATTCTGTGCAGTCCCTAAACATTGGAGGATGTAGAGCAGCATCCTTGGCTTTTGCCCACTAGATGTCAGTAGTATCACCCAGTTGTAACAACCAAAAATAACCTCAGACATTTTCAAATATCCCCCAGTTAAGAGGCAGCAGACAAAAGCCCTCCTACCCTGTTTCAGCACGGTTATATTAGAACATCTTTAACTTATAATACATACATATGTAATATCATGGTAGAGGTTATATATACTAAGGCATTTTTGAATATTTCTGGAGAAGGCTGTTTGACCACTTAGTGGGATGTTATAGAGGTGGTATTCTAATATTCTGTTATTCTTATAAATGCAATTTTCTTCAGCTCCTATAAGAGAGAAGCAAAAACATGGAGAAAAGCCAGAAAGGTTGGCAACATCAAGCTCTTGGCAACGTGCAAGCTCCCGGCAACTTAAAGGCATCGAAAAACAGAATATAAATAGAGCCATTTTAAAATGGAGTCAAAGCTGCCATCCCCGAGGAAGGCCTTTGCACGTCTTATTTCTCAAACTCTTGGAATGTTAACTGGGCAAAATAACCTCTGGACTGGGCCTAAAGCAGCATTGTGTCCCAAACAACTGTATGTAAAGATAATAAGAAAGTAGGTAGTATGACTACCAGGCTAAAAATTAAAACCATTCTTTAGAATTGGCATCACTGTGTTAGATTCTCTGAACAATAGAAATTCCATCTATTCATGTAATTGTTCCCTTTCCCTTTCTCATAAATAACCCTTGCCTTCCTGTCTAATGAGAACACTATTTGGGTTTCTGCCTGAACCAGTGCTTTCCTAATAGCTCTTCTTTTGGATCTCAAATAAATGCTCATTGCCTCTCGCTTTGGCTTAACAGCAGTCAGAGGAGTGAGAGAGAATAGATGAAAAAGGAGGAAGGATGGAATGTAGCACTAATCTTCAAAGAAATGAGTCTTAGCTGGGAAATGGTTGTTCTTCAAATCTAAATGACTAGTGGCAACCTTGAACTCAGTACCAGGTGGAGAGCACAGTCACCACAGAGCACGTCAGCGGGGGACGCTAGGCTTTTTGAATGAATAGGAATTCATGTAAGTATATATGATTTTGCAACATGTCACCTGCTAGTAGTTATGCAAGGAAATTTTTATTTTTTCCAAATAATACTTTGGGGGAACAGGAGCTGAGCAGGAGGCATGGTTTGCCTACAAAAGTGCAGTCACCTTTTGGGTTCCAATGACCACTAGATGGTGCTATATCTGGCTACTACCTCAAACACCGCTAAATTCTTAGGGTATTTCCTGTGCTTCCTAGCTTATTTTCTCAGTCCTTTCAAAATAATTTTGCTATTGCTATCCTTCAAATGAAAGATGCCTGTCAATGAAAACAAGCTTTTTTCCATTCAGAACATATTTACTTCCGACACCTTGTTAATCTCTACTTCTGATTCAAGACACACCCCTTTCTATCACAAGCAACCTGGCAACAAAGCTGCAGGCTCAGAAGGTGCTGGAACATATTGTGTCCATAGCAAAAGATTTGTGCTTTTTAAGAATTTTAATTAAGGCTGTATTCAGGTGATCTGATGACACTACTATTGGCAAGTACAAGCAAAACTGATATAAAAATCTTTTAACTGTAATTTCTTCAACACTCTGCTGACTGATCTTGTCAGAGATGAGTTTTGTGCTTACCCCTGGCAGTCTGAGATATTAAAAAGGCAGGAGTTAGACTATTGATATGCTTTGAGAGGCTCTGAAATACAATGTTGTGCTACAAAAGATAGCTCTGTGACTTGTGTGGTTGCGTGGCAGTTAGCGAGGGAACTTGACCAGAGTGACAGGGCAACCCCATGTCAAAGTGTTATGTTCCAAGGGCTCATTTAAGCAATTATCTACTAACTGAGAAGTTGTGAAATTCACAGTCTACTGAACTTTTTAATCACTTGGGGATTAGATGTCCTTATCTTTTATAAATCTTTAAGTCAGTCTACCCATATAAATGAGCCAAGGGAATGGACCCCTGAAGTTGTGATAAGTAGTTCTGTATGTTTTTAAGGAAGAAAGACTGTTGCAGCCCCTCATCAGTAGCCTTACTTGTACAGCAAAGCGGGTCAGGACAGTAAGGGACCCGCAAGGAGGCTGGGGTGGTGGTCAGTGACGGGTGCAGGGCGGGTCGGTTGAATTACTGCAGTCACTGCAGTTCCACGTTCCATTTAAAACATCGTCAGAAGAAAAATAGGGATGGACGCATAGACAGAAAGCAGGCTGACAGCTCTGGGTCGAGGATGGGGTGGCAGGGGGTGGGGTGGGAGGTTGGGGGTGGAAGGATAAAGCAAAAAAGATCAAAAAAGAAAGATTTTATAGACACAGAAAAAAGACAAAATGGTCTCAGAGGTGGCTAGGGTTAGGTGGAGAACAGGCAAAGTAGAAGTTAAATGAGCAAAAACCTGCCCTCATGTGTTACTAAATACCTCTATTTATGAATTAAAATATTAATTCGACAATAATGCATATTTTTCACAAATTTCCCATCAAAATAACAGAGAGGAAGGGTGAGCACAAGTGAAACAGCCAGGACTTTGGGTTGCTAAAACAAACGTGAAATTCCGTTCCACACTTTTATCTAGGGCAGGGCCTGAGCCTAAAGTGTATGTCCCTCAGAACTCACTAAGAAGAAAGAATTCTTTTTCTTAGCATAGTGCAAACATCTTGGTAAAAATCTGTATTAAACCAATAAACTATAACAACTGATTTTAAGATCTAAAGACAACGAGGAGCAGAATGGGGGATGGTGGAGGAAAGCCCTCAATACTTCCAGCCAGGAGTTTGTGCACAGGTCAAATCACTGTTCCAGGGTTGTAAGTTCAGTCCCATTGATGTCCCACAGATTTTCCCCGAGGGTATGCTTCACCTCCGTTTTGGAGAAACCCTTCCTAAATTGCTCCGTGTTCCTCCTTTGGCTCCTCTCTACAGCTACCCACAACTTAACACATTTGCTGTGAAGGAAAAAAAGAAGTTCCTCAGTAAAGCACATTTGGACACTGCTACATACTATATAGCCCCTTCTGAGACGTTTCTGGTGCGCTTGAGCATATTCAAGGGTATCAAGATATCCGAGAGCTTCTAGGAAAAGAAAATCTGTATAACTCAACTCACCGTTCCCAAATCTAAATTCCCTTTCCTGTCCCCACCTGCACCCCCAGGAATACCAGCATTTCACAGACCTCCAGTATTCTGGAGGGTAGCGTGTGGAACATGCTTCTCCAAAGGTAAAAGGATTACGCCTTCTTGCTACATTAAAGGATTGGGAAGATTTTAAGTACTTACCGAAAGGATCTATTTAATATCCTGAGAGTTCATATTTTTGCTTAAATTTGGCTTCTTGGTGCAGTTGTTCAGCTTTTGCCCTATCATTCTTCTGATGGAGACGTCATCGGTGTTGGGAAATAGCTGTTTGGTGACCCCTGTAAAGACCACGGTAACACACAAACACTTGATAAGGCCTTTGCATCTTATGGTATGAACTGAGATAAGACATGAAGCAACCTGCATTATCATTTTGCCTTCATTTTGCAAAAGCAGCCCAAACACCCACAAGACATTTAAATAGACGAATATATAGGCAGGTTTTACAAAGCAAAGCAAGAGATAACAAAAGTCTAGGTTATACATTTACAACATTCATATTTGTCTTCCTATGGTACCACTCAACTTTAACTTTGCTACTTGCTCTGAACTCTGTCTCCTTGCTCCAAAATGTTAGGAATTTAATTTTATCCATCCCAACATCAGTTAGGACAACTAGAGTCTGACTGACTGTTTTCCAAGAGAGAAATTACATGCCATTAAAATGTAGAGAGCTGGCATTCTGTGATTCCCTAAATTTGCTGGATATTTGCAAAAAAATTATATGAAAATCTAAATTATTATTTTAAAGAGATTTATTAACTTAAAAACCATAAATAACAGTCAAATTAACCTCTATCTTTCTAAGATAAAAAATAAGGAATAGAACCAAGATAAAAAAGACAAAATCAGATATAAACTGTTACTGAAATTATGATTGAAAGGATTTTAAAAATTAAATTTACTTTTCTAAAGCTATGAATTTTATGAAGCCAAACATTTCAGTGATATAAAATTTAGTTTTAGTTTAATATCTACTTTTAATGTAAAAATTTTCTACAAAATGTTTCATATTTAATAGGGTTTAGACTATCCTGAGTTTCCTTCTTTCACAGAAAAAATAAATTTGAAGAGAAAGATCATAAGAGAATAAGTTAACCCTGAAGGGTAAAATAATTTCAAGTTCCTGTGACAATGTAATACAATCATGTTATCACCTATAATTTCTTGAACTTCATTCTGATTCATGGCTGGCTTGACAGCTTTCTCCCTGGAAGTAGAGGATTTGGCACCTGTCAGGCTGTGCGTGGCCATGTACTCGTTTGTGTAAAGGACTTGCATTAAATCATTAATAAACTTCTGAGGCTTGCTCTTGTTACAACGGGCAATCTGCCATTTTTCAATCTTGAACTAAAAAATAAAAAAAATAACAAATGAAATTGGAAAAAGAAAAAGAAAGTGATATCTGGAGAACTATGTTACTCATTAAGGCATACCAGAAAACATACCAACATTCTTTAAGGTGATGTATTATACTTTTAGTATATACTTTGTATTTCAGGGGTTAGAGTTAAATATTATCTTTGATATAATTCCCAATATTTATGAGGTGTTTGTTCCAGAGTATATACAAAACTTGTTATGGAATCTAGATTTTGGTGCTTCAGCTAAGTCTGGTGGGCAGAATAGTGGCCCACTAAAGATATTTTATGCCCTGGCACTTGTGAATATGTTACCTTATATGGGAAAAATAGCTTGGTAGGTATGATTAAATTTATGAGATTGGAAGATTATCCTGGACTATCCATGTGGGCCCCATCTCATTACAGGAGCCCTCACGTGCCAAAGAGGGAGGCCGAAGAATGGGTCAGGAAATGAGCCACAAAGGAGGAGAGATTCGAAGAGTGGGAGGGACTTCACTCGCCACGGCTGGCTTTGAGGGCGGTGGAAGTGGGCCTCAAAGCAAGGAATGTGGTTGCCTCTAGAAGCAGGCATGGCTTTCAGTTTCCAGTCAGCAAGGAAATTGGAACTCAGTGTCTACAACCACAGAAACTGAATTCCACAACAACCCAAATGAACAGGAAACAGATTCTTCCATCGAGCCTCCAGAAAGGAGTGCACCTGCCAATGGCTTGATGTCACCACGCTTCTGACCTAAGAACTCTGAGACAATAAATTTGTATTATTATAAATTACTAATTTTGTGGTAAGCTGTTATACAGAAAAAGAAATCTAACACACTAAGACTCAAAAATTCTGAATGTTAGATTTTTTGTATTTAATTATTGCTCGTGAAGTCACATTTTCCAATGATCATAACTAATTCTAACAACACTCTTGTCCTCTTAGCTTCTGTTTCTTCATTAAAAGAAACTGAGAAAGTAGAAAAAGAATTTTGTCCAGACAGCATGTAGAGAATGAAATTTACCCTCTCTCAATGATATAATTTTGAAAGCATAGCTATCCTTCTATCACTGGATTAAGAGTTTTCTAGTTTAAAAACTTCATCACTGTCCACAATTTGACTTAAGTTTTCTAGACTGGATATTTGTTTCACAAATATTAGATTTATCATAAAAAATTGTTTCATGCAATTGGAATGTTATGGGTATGACCTAAAATGTCCCAAAGGTATCTGATAAAACAGTGGTTATTTTGTGCTCTTGTTTTAATTTTTGCATTTAATTATATCCCAGAAAAAGATAGGGATGGTATTCCAACTGACCTGTTTCTCATCAGTGTGATGCTCTTCTTCAGCTCTCAAGGAAATTGGTGAACTGGAATTAGAATTAGAGTTAGAATTACTGCACATTGAGGCAAACGAATCTGGTGAGGAGTTGTTTGTTGCTCTCCAGAGGGTGGACGCAGACGTGACCACGGCTCCTCTGCCCTTGAGCACGGCCTCCGCCACACCAACCAATTCTTCAAACTGGGTGACTGCTTGTGGTAACACTAAAATGGCAAGAAAAAGTAGCACTTTACAAATACTTTAATAACAGGGGCATATATACATTTTCTGTTATGTGTATAAGCATAGAAATATGTGGAACAACTTGTTAACATTTTGCTATCTTTGGAAAATAAACATAGCAAGAAGGGTGGTTGGGACATATTTACTTTTTATTATTAAATAATGTAATTGCTTAGTAATGAAAAATCAATTTCAAAATTTCTGGAGATCGTATTTAAATGTTTATGCATTACACTGTAACTAAAATGAATGTTTTAATGAGTTGATTCTTTTTCTAATTGCTGATAGTATTATTTGAAAGTGTTTAATCTCTTGTTTGGAGACATTTCCAATTCGGTTATCAATCACCTGCCAGAGACTCAAATTAAGTCAGCTTAAGTGACGAGATAAAACAAGCTATTTCTCACAGATTAATGTAAATTTTACATGACCTTTGTGAGTGGTTTGTCAGGGAGTCAAATTCCATCAAACTAATAAAAATTCATTGCCACAACTCAAATCTATTTTTTTCACATATCAAAGATGAATTCTGGTAATTAACTGAATTTATTCTTTGTTCTTTTTTTTCAATAGAAACTTACACATTCAAAGGTTTCATGTCTCCATGTAAAATGGTCTTCTCTGTTGTTATATTTAGTTTGTTTCCTAAGGACAAATAACATTTTGTTGGAGTTGGAAGTCACCTTGAACCCTATCTAATTCAACTCCTCACTTTATGGTTGAGGGACAAAAAGACTGAAATAGTTTTTGTACTTTTCTTAAGCATATTATTGAGCTATAATCTTCAGAATAATATAAGGTTTGAGAGCTGAAAATCAGGCATATTGATGGCATATTGATACATCTGGTATTATATTAAAAGAAAGATAGGAAAATCTACTAAAAAAGAAAATCATGAATTTTATATTCATTCGATTAATATTTACTAAGTACTTCTCCTTTGCCAGATACTTATTCAATCAGAAATTACTTATTGAGCATTTAATAATATTAAACATTGACTTAGCTTTTACTCTGTACCACACATTATTCTGGGAACTTAACTCATGTTTATTTATTTAATCCTCATTGCAACTTTCTGAGACAGGCATTATCATTATCCCCAATTTATAGATGAGGACAATTCGGCAGTGAGAGGTAAATAACCCATCCAGGATCAACCCAATTAGTGAAAAGAAGAACCAACATTCAAATTCAGACTCTGCCAATTTCATGTTATAAACTATAGTTCTCCCTTGAACGACATGAGTTTGAACTACTCGGATTTTTTCCATAATTCCAAAAAAATTTTGGAGATTTGTGACAATTTGGAAAAACTCACAAACTGCATAACCTAGAAAAATTAAGAAAAATTTAGGTATGTCATGAGGGCATATAATATAACACAAATACAAAAAATGTGTTAATCGATTGCTCATGTTATCGATAAGACTTTGAGTCAACAGAAGACTATTAGAAGTTAAGTTTTTGGAGAGTCAGTTATACATGCATTTCCAATGGTCAGCACTCCTAACCCCACGTTGTTCAAGGGTACTGTACTGCATTATGCAGACTCTCAACATTTGCCAACTGCTATGTTAGGTGATGGGATGAAACTGAAAGCAAAACTAGGTGTGACTCCAGTTTTTTGGAAGTGAGAGCGGGATGGGGAATATTATTTACGTAACCATTCTGTGAAATAAGAATCTGGCCTGCTCAGAGAGAGGACTACCCTGCAGGCCTCCCACCCCCAACCCACAATTCCCCATCAGTTCCTGGGAGGCAATCCTAAATCCTTGGAAATTCCTCAGTAGGAGTGTCTTTGTTATTCATGGTGAGCCCCTCAGACAGCACTTTATAGTTTATGTTGAGGGGTTTCTTGGGGCAGGAATGATCTTACTTAGTAGCCAGAAAGATTTAGAGACTGAGTTTAACTATGTAGGGGCAATCAATCAATCAGTCAGTCATGCCTATGTAATAAACCCTCAATAAAAACTATGGACACCTAAGCTCAGATGAGCTTCCTGGATGGACAACACCTCATGCATATTGTAACACATAAATGCTAGTGGAGCAGGCAGTTAGACAGCCATGAGCAGCGTAGGAACGATAGGCCAGGTACTGAAGGTTCCTAGGGCGGAAAGCCCTGGGTACCTACCGATTGGCAAAACTGAGGTGGGACCTCCTCCCCCAGCCCCTGGGGTGACCTTCCTTCTTCTAGCATATCACTGATCATGCGGTTTAGAACCCCTGGCTTTTCACATCGCTGGTCATGTGGTTTGGACCCTTCCCTGACCTTCTCTCCCCTGGCATGTAACTAGTCATGTGGTAGAACTCCATAGAGGAGGAGCAAAGGAGCCAGAGAATAGCCACATAGATTGCCGTACAAACCCTTACACAGCCACTTCCTTAAGCATTAAGGCCTCAGGCCAGTGAGGTTCTGACCTGAATCAAATAACCTTAAGAACAAAGCCTAGGGTCTGTTGGCTACAGAGGCAGAGTTTTGGCCAAACTACAGATAACATCTAGGCCTCAGTTATGCTTCAGCTCCAGGCCCAGAAAAGCAGCAAGGCTGGGTGGTGCAATGCCATGGCTGACATCAGGACCAGCTTTGATGACTAACGACCCCCTGCCCTGATGCTGACCAGTCAGTGGGGACCATTACCCTGAGGAGACACACCTGGAAGCTGATGAATAGTCCATTGAGATCCTCCCCTGAGACCTTCAGATAAAAACCCTCAGGACAAAGGACTCAACCCATCTTTTCTCTCTCTCTCCGCCATCCCTGCCACCACCCCCCGCCCCCGAAAACCCACACCTAATCCATCCCCTTCTTTCCTGAGCATGCTCTCCTCTCTAGAGCACACCTGTGCCTTTCTTCCCCGTTTCTTCCCTCAAGTCTCTTTCTCCTAAGCTCCAAGGGCCCCTCTTTTGTCTCTGTAACTTATTTCTTCTAAGTCTGTGACTTTATGAATAAACATTCACTTGTATTTGAATTTCTTGGCTCTGAATTCTTTTCTTAGCTGAACTCAAGGACCAAGGTCTAACACCTGGTGCCATTCTCTGCTAACACAGGAGAGTAATGCACCTCCTAAGGACATTTGGAAGCTTCACACTTGCAGACTGCCCAGGCTCTGCCCTGTGTATCTTTTCCAATGTTTGCTGATTCTAATTAGTATTCTTTCACTGTGATAAATAAAACCACAAATATAATAGGTTCCAGTTGAGTTGTGAGTTTCTCTAGCAAATTATTAAAACTGAGGGTGATTTTGGAAACCCCCCGAATTTGCAGTTGGTATAAGAAGTCTTAGGCAGACTTAGGTCTAGAGGACAGTGCCCTTAAACTTGCAGTTTGGCTAACTCAAGGTACATGTAAAGAAATGAAAAATTACAATTGTTCAGTGTGTAAAAAAATGATATAAATAAAACCACTTTAAAATGGAGTCACAGCTACCATTCCGGAGGAATTGCCTTTGCACATCTTACTCCTCAAACCTTTGGAGTATTAAAACTGGCTGAAATAACCTTTGGACTGGACCCAAAGGAGCACTGTAATCCAAACAACTGTTTGAAAAGATAGGAAAGCAGATACTATGATTGCCAGTTGAAAGTTAAAATCATTCTTTAGAATTAGCATCACTATGCCAGCTTACCTGCATGTATAGAAATTCCTTCTTTCTACTGATGTAATTATTCCCCTCCTCTTTCTCATAAACATCGCATTGCCTTTACCTCCCAACCCAAACACCACCCGGGGTTCTGCCTGAATTAATGCTTCCCTAATAGCTATTCTTTTGGATCTCAGATAAATGCTATTGCCTCTCAGTTCAGCCTTTTATTTTTAGGTTAACAAGTGCCACCAAAGAGAAGCATAAAATGTGCTTGACCCAGCCTGGGCAGGGAAAGGGCATAGGAAGCTTCTATGAGGTCAAGATTGATGTGAGTGCTGAAGGCTGAATAGGAATTCAATAGCTAGAGGGAAGGAGGAGGTCACCAGAGGCATAGGAAATGCAAGTTTTGTATTTAAGAAACTGCAGGAAGTCAAAGCTAGAATGTAAAGAAAAAAAGGAATTTTGTATAAAGAGAAGTTTCAAGAATATTTACTGTGTTTTCTAACAATGAAATTTGTGCCTGTTCATTGGAATATGTCTTTATCATTTCTGTGTATCTCTATATTCATGTATTTTTTATACAATTAGGACCATACTCTATATGCAGATTTGTATCACTGTTCTGTTTTCCAATTAAGACTGTAAGTTGAATATTTTTCTATTTTATTAGATATTGGAAATATGAATTTTGAGGGATAATTTACATTGAATCAAAGGCACGATCTTACATAGTGTCTGAGCAGATGTTAAGTAGATAAAGGGAGACGAGTTTGACAAAAGGATATGCCTGGCTAATGCACACCCATCACAACATAGAATATTTCCATCTTCTCGGAAAGTGCCTCATGACTCTGCGAAGTCAATCCCTGGACTTGCCTTAGAGGCAACCACTCATTTGACGTCTTAAGTCAGAGACGGTTTTACCTGTTCTAGAATTCCATATAGATGAATTCAAACATTATATTCTCCTTTTTATGTCTGACTTTTTTTTCTGCATAATGTTTTGGGATTCATTCATGTTATTCAGTTATTCATTATTTTTGTTCTTACTAATATTCAATTACATGGATAAACTG